>JAPYZC010000437.1:0-33959 GCA_030522665.1 Ichneumoninae sp. A BG-2022a | reverse complement strand
AAGGCAACCGGGTCCTCAAATTCTTTGGCAATGCGCTTAACAAACCCGAGCATCGAGCCAGCTTTTTTTAATATCTCTCGATAATGCGCGTTAAAGGTTGGCGCACTATCGAAGATTACTCCGAGGTCACGAGCCGAATTGAGAGCTTCCAAGACCGTTCCGTTAATCCTGTACGGGTATGTGACCATTCTCCTGGACCTATTGAACGTGATTGAGAAGCACTTGGTGGCATTTAGAGCCATATCATTATGAGAGCACCAATTCATAAGGCCTTCCAGATCATCCTGTAGATTTTGTGCCTCTATCGGTGATTGAACTTCGGCAAAGATTTTCAGTTTAGGTCAACTTCAGTCAGAATTTTGGCTATCAAATTGCCCGGTAAACTTTTTCGTTAGTTGTCGCTCCGGAACAGTAATTCCATGTAGTTTTTCACGCTGATCACGAATCTGACACTTTTTCATGCATTGATGAATGCATAAAATGCGCCTTAAAACAAAAATTGCATTAAATTAAAAAAAAAATCAAAACGCGATACAATTCAAACGGTTCGATCGATTTTCGTAAAATTTTAAAGGGATTCTCGGGTGATCATATTCTATTTCTGTACGCGTTTTTAGCTCGATAGCTCGAAAATTGCGAGCCTTAGAGTGCGCACAGACATTTTCGAAGAAAAAAAAAATGGCGTACAAAAAAAACTGAAGGTTTTTGGATGACATTTTGCAGAAACATTGACTATTAATCACACATACTGTGTGTGAAATTTCAGCTTGATCGGTCGAGGCGTTCTCGAGTTATAGCGGTTTGAATTTTTCGCGTCCGATTCACACACACACACACACACACACGCACGCACGCACGCACATCCGGACATTTTTTCTAAATGTGATTTTTTGGTGTTTTGGAACATTCTGAACACGTTTTCATTAAAATCTCAAAATTTTTGTTTTTCACGATAACAAGCTTCCACATTCAAAATTTTCAAAGTATTTGAATTTTCTCTTATTGTTGTCGAACTTATGCGAAGTCAGCGCGCAGCGAGACTCCCTCCTTAACGTTACAAGTGATATATCGTAATGTCATGTTTAGGTTATAAACGTCACGAAGTCGAGACAGGTAATCAACAAGTGGTACACTGAGTGCCGAGCATTGTACACGGCGCTTGTTTTGCCAGTCTCGAGGAAATTCGAGCTGATATGCCACCGAAGTCGGTATCTAACCTTGTGCGAAGTAAATCAACAGCGGCCACATGCCCCGTTATCGGTGACGCCCAAGGAAAATATAATTACATCCGTCCGGCAAAACCCAGTCGTCCGATGGATTTGTAGGGGTCAGACTACCGCAGTCAAAGTCTCACGAAGCACAGCAGCGGAGATTTAGTCGGTTCGGGGCTTTCGGTGTCTCCATATGTTTGACATTGTGTACTAGCAGATGTAAAGTAACGCTCTTTGCCATCGTCTTTAAGTTTTTGCCAAACATTTCTCACGACTTGCGAGTCAATCTCGCCTCGTCGACGAATTACTTTGAGGTAAGGGTTATATTTTTGTCATTATTTCTTACCTTTGTTCTGCTTTCGATGCGTCCCGGCGAATCACACACAACGGGAAAAGTCAGGGAAAAAAATCTTGGTCAGGGAATCAGGGAAATGTCAGGGAATTTCAAAATCGGTCAGGGAAAAGGTAAATTGTCGCCGAACCTTTTATAAATAAATAAGAATTACATAGAAGGGAGCCGTAAAAAAAATTGACAACATTTTGAAGAAAAAAAAATATAATTAAATGTTAATATAATAATTAGGAGTTTTCATTTGCGTCATTAATTTTTTTGATTATAAGTCGTTAGAAGTTTGGTCAGGGAACATTTTTAATTGGTGAGTGAAAAGTTAGGGAAAAGTCAGGGAATTTTTTTCCGGGGAAAAAACGACCACCCTGATACGTGTTGCGTAAACATTAGAAGAAAAGTCACGCACGGAGCGACTCTTCATGCACTACAGTATTAGAAGATGTGTTTATTCCGTATTAAATATTCATCTGTGAATAATATAAGTGGTAGATTCGTGATCAGTGTGAAAAATAGATTAAACACAGTCCGTAAGCGGGAATTAATGAAAAAATTAGTGATTTTACGTATTTTCAAACTATTTCTTTGCTTCTCGATGGCATCGCGGATAAATTCAGGGGTCTGTCGTGTTCTACGGCAAAAAATACACAAGATGATGTATAAGACCGGGTTGCAGATACAGAGGCATCATTTGGATTTCTTGAGTAAAAATCGAAAGCGTCAACAAAATTCAGGAGCGCATAATTCGCGGCGTACGCAGAACCGCCAAAGTGAAGTGCGACGTTGGTGTATTTTAGCGCTGCACCTGAATCCGCCAGCGCTTTGCATAAGTCGAACATAACCTTAACGTTGAAAAATTTTAAAAATAAAAATTCTCATATCGCTTCCTCATAAACGTTGAAAATTTAAATGTTCATATCTCTTTTTCATTATGTTCCATTTGTTAAAGACAACCTACGCTCGGGATTATCCGAACCGAAAATCCGAGACAGAGAGAGCTGCGAGCGTCCGAGCGAATACGTCGCGATAGGATCAGCGATAACCAGCGTGAGCGGGTGTGCGTGAGTGTGCGTAGAGTGACCGCGAGTCCGAGAGTACGAGTTCCCTGTGTGAATACAAACAATTATCGAGCAGCGCCTTGCCGCTAAAAATAAAGTTTCTAGCTATAGCAGTCCAATCTATTTACTGAAGACCGCGATCCGACCTTGAACCGTTTATCCGATCGAAATCCTCCACCCCAGCCCTAGAGCAAACTCGTACAAGAAGCTTTACGAATAAAGGAAGATTATGAGAAAAAATAAATAAAACTACTGACTTACATTTTTTTATTTCAAACCTGGCGGATAAAGTTTTAGACAGAAATTCCGAGGATTTTGACGAAGACGATATCGATCAATGAAGAACACCGTAATCATGTATCCCGTTTAAAAAATATTAATAGCTGTGCGTGGGTCGTGAGAGAAAACTATTAGCTCTCGGTATAGTGCGTTATTGATACCAATAGTCTGAACTAACAAACCATCGTCACCCTGCTTAAATCCCTGATCAGAAACCATAGAAGTCACAGGATTTCCTTTGTCTTCTATCGTTTCCCGTTGGTTTTTTTTAGCCGAGCAATAACTTCTAATTCTGGCCCAAAACAGTTACTACTACTTCCGAGAAGTATTGCTCAATTGATCGAGTGTCGGATGCGCTGGTCTGGTCATCTTTAACCCTCGGCGTTGAAATCTCAAACAGATGGCACCTCAATGTTCCAAGACCACATCCAATGAGTTCGTTAAAGCTGCATCGACGAATATGTCGAACATCTTAAAAAGGAAGATAACAATATTAACGATAATAATAGTAATAACAGCTCCTGTAGCCCGTGCATGCGGAAATGGCGGTACCAACAATATAACTTCGAATATCGATAAATCAATCGATCATGAAACGCAAACACATCTGTCGCACATGCGCATTCTCCATCATCAGAACAAAGGGTACAGACATGCGGAGCAACGAAATACCGGTATTAACGGCACGAGGGAAGCTAAACGAGAGGATCTGGCTAAGGCAGCAGAACTGATCGAGAGCGCACGCGCAGGAGGCCCCTCAGGTCTCGTGCATTTGGGATCTGCGAGCGACGCAACCAATCGCCCAATCGAAGTGTACAATGAGCAGAGAAAACTGATGTACGTCATTGGCGATACTAAGGAAGGAATACCGGTCAAGGTAGAATATCACGAGTCCAAAGATTGCGATGTCGTCGGCCACTATACGCTGCCTGGAGGTAAAGAACCAAACATTCGCAGTGGCGAAAGCAACATGTGCCTTTACAACGTTCTGGCTGAACAGACCGGGCATGATCCGAACAAGCTGAAAGATTCAATCTTGAACATAATGGCGAACAACATTGAAACATTCGCGAAGCAAATGAGCGATGTCGCTTATTTGGAAATGTACTCTAGAATGAAACTGGCACCCGGCGGTGCAATCTTCAACGCCAAGAATCCCGACGAGACAGCAGCCTACCTGACGAAATCGGATGGTACGTACGGATTTCGGAACACCAATAAAGCTCATCCGGGTCACCATATTCCTTACAGACGCTCGACTCAGTATCTGTTGGAGTGTACATCTAGGGAGCTCAATAAAAAAATCGAAGTTTACAATGATAAGCGCCAATTACTTTACACCGTCGGTGGAAATATTAAGGGTAATCCTGTTAAATTGCAGTATCATAAGCCCGAAGGAGACACATCCGGAGAATATTTTTCATCGATCGGTGGTACAGGAGTGTATCGACTGAACGATCCTCGTCTCCCTAAAGTTGCGCAGGACATGGATTTTTGGAAGGTTGTTGGCAATCTGACGGGAGAAGATCCAATAACCTTAAAGTCCGCAGTCACGAACAAAATGGACGCGCAGGATATACCTCGTAAAACTTATTGCGTAGAAGAAGCTTCACTCGACAAGGGTAAACGGAAGGGCAGAAAGAGCGGATACATATCGAAAGGTGAAGCCGCTTTTGTGACGTACTACGCAATGCAGACTGACACCGTTAAACAGGTTCTGGTCAAGCTTAACCAGTATGAGGCTGGTGTTAGAGATTCCGACGAATATGTGTCTGCGGAAGTTACCGTTAGTGCGGAAGACTTAAACATGCCGCGAACGGCGTTCGGTGCTGAATGGAAAAACGGAAAAATTGTTCATGTATGGCCCATAACTGGTCCCGTAGAATTGAAACTGCAACATTACAACGGTCAGGAAAACAATCGAAACGCCTGGGTTCAGTTCCAAACTAACTTCCCACGGGCTCCACCGGTCGATCAATATCTACCTGATAAAGATCTCGTCAATTAGCGCGCTGGTAGCCATTTCGTTTTTTAAAACTTACGATATTTTTCTTCTTGGATAATAATGCAATGGAATAATGTGGGACAAACCAGCCAACGGATGGACAGGACCAGTGAATGGGCACTTGTAAATAATTTGTAAATTATTCTGTGTTCATTTATTGCGTCGATTAAAAAGTGTAATCGTCAAGTGAATTGTGTGATTCGCTTGACAGTAAAATCTCACGTACGTCTGATAAACGATATTAAATCTCTTCCCAAATTTCTTCTCTATAAACATTTTTGTCTGTTGCGATCTTCCATTTTCCTTTATCTGAAATACACTGTACTCAATGCGATAATACTTTTGTCTTGATATCTGTATTTTCTTTGTAAAAGTATCCCCTAAAATAAATAAATAAACTAATTTGCATTTTTCCTATTTATCTCTCCGTCTACTCTATGCAATATTGCAAATTCTCTAAATTTTCTCGGTTCTTCCAATGGAGCCTTCCTTGTGATCGTCTCATATTATTAAGATCTGTAGAGGATCTGATCGAGCAATATAAATTCGAAGTGCGAATAGGGTTTATTCGTTTGACTGAAAACTAATTGGCGCCCGATAAATCAAAATATTCAATCCAATACAGCAAACAGATGTATTGGAAATTTTTTATTGACAAATTGTCAATAAAAATAACATCAAATTTTGTCAAATAAACGCTAGTAACGAACAACGAACAACAGAAACCGTAAATATAGAGGCTACAAAATAAAATACCGGAGAGAACAAGCGTACCAGAACGACACGTGGACAGGCTCATCGCATACGCCACGGATCACAGTTCCGGCTTGAGTGACCCTTTGCAATTGCAACACGCAGCGAAGGTAACTTTTCCACGAAAAACGATCTGAAACGAACCCTAAGTATGAATCACGTATGGAGTGACGTCGTACGGGAAAACTTTCTGTCACCTCCGGTTTATAAATCTTGATTTTTTGTCTCCAAGTGACGTCATATGGAGAAAACCGTCGTTGCAGAGAATATTTTTAATTTTTCTCTGAAATATATCTCGAATGTTGTCAGCGACAGAAACGGATAAATTAAGGAACGCACGGTGAGCGATTCAACGCCAAGAAATCTCAGCCGCGCACAAAATACGTATAATATAGTCTAGTGTTAATGAATAGTAATTATTTGCTATCAAGAGTATATTTGATTGCTATTTTTTATTTTATAATATTTTTATAAATTAATTAAATTTTTTATTTTAAGTAGCAGACTGCTGAGACATGACGATCGGAGACCTGAGCGTGCGTCAACGAAAGAAAAGTTTTCAACAAAAAAGAAGAAACAACTGGTCGGTCATTGACCTTCGCAGCGTTACCAGTGAACGTCAAAGTCTGAAGGATGATATAATGGAAACGAATAAGATTTCAGGAGTAACAAATAATAAAACCAAAATACTACTGTTTCATTATTTACATATGAATAAATACTAGTATAGCAACAAACGACAATGCTTTCACAAATTCTACTATTTAAAAACCACAACATTGCTTGACCACTTACATCCAGTTGCTTAACTTCGCAAGTAAAGCGAGAAGATAATACAAAAAAAATTGTCACTGACCTCAGATATGAATGCAATCTATAAGTAATTTTCTCTAAGATAAGCATTTGAAATAAGTACTCGTTCTTATGATTTAGGGAGTCGAATAAATACACATCGTTGAATGTGATTCCTCTTTGTAACCCGAGCCATATGATTCTTTGATTAAACTGACTCTCGACTCGGCTCCCGATTGGTTTCGAACTGGATGTCTGTGAAAAAATCAATTCTGTTGAATTATTATTTAACATAGTTAATAAAAATGATGAATATCTGTGTATAAACTCACCGCAGGTTCGGTTCACGGCAACACTCTGTACTTCAAACGGTCTTCGGGTTATTCCATTAGTCTTCGAATAGTTCATAACCGCTAGGCGTACTATGCATGTGTAAAAAAAATGGTAACAAAAAATGCCAAAAAAAAAATGAAGTATAATTTTAAGAAACATCGAACTTACCTTTGCGGATCTATCTCCAAGGACTCGAGTCCACTCTCGTTTTCCCCGTAAAGATCCTGAGACGGATCTTCCATCGTGGACATCTGCGCGTGCGGTGCCGTCACTGTGTCATGGCTGGTCGATAGAGCGGAGGTTCCGGATCCCCGTGGGTTCGTGACTTTGGTAACTGGGAGCCTGACAGGATAATAGTATCTCTCAGACAACTATTGAATTTTTTTTTCAGGAAATTATATCATATGAATTGGTACTAACTTGGACTTTCTCGGACCTCTCTTTCTTTTTGGCTTGCTGAAGTAAAAAAAAAAACCTTTTGTACATCTTTCGACTCTCAGATAACAAAACGCTAACAAAGCGCTAAGTCGGTAGCAAAATCAGGAATCTCAATTTCTCGACAATGCGTGATCTGCCGAATAACAGACGAGAGCGTCGCTCTGCAGAATTGATGATGAATAGTACGGTTCTCAGTTCTTATCCGACAGACCAACCGTAACAGTTTTTATCACCGACTAAGTAACATCACATAATCGTAATCTATACTTTTCTACATCGTATTATTGATTCATAGAAGTTTCAGAAAAATAAGAATTTCTTTCTTCATTCTGAACATAAGATAAATTCTTAGTAAAGCGCACCCCGCAACTTTAACCTGACATCTGTAAATATTATTTTATCTCTCGCGATAATCGTAAGAATGAAAATTTCAAATTGCGGCAAAAATTTCGAAACATTTGTAGCCGTCTCAATAAAATCTGGAAACGTTCCGTTCTTTAATTATGGTTGTTAGATCATAAAGTGATAAATAATATAATAATGCCGTGAAAAGAACTTCGGAGCCGAGTCGAAAGTTGGCGATTGCTACGAGTTTGAGGTTTGCGGCCCGAGCGAAGCGAGGGCTGCAATCACACGAGTCACAATCGCCAATTCGACCCTCGTTACACATGATATTTTTTGTTAAAAGTGCATGAATCTGCAGCACTTGGAACAACATGCAAGAATCATTCATGCACGTGTGACAAAAAAAATCAGCAGAGACACCGTTTGCTCTACTGATAAATCTACAGTAAACGACGCGAAAGCTTTTGTCTTGTCATCGATCGCACAATATTGACATAGTTTAACTTACGCCGCGGGCCCGTTGACAGATTCCTTGTCGGCATCCTTGTCGATTACCTCTTCTTCCCCTATAAACGATAAACGACATATATCGGTATAACGGTATAAGCGGTAAATAGCGGTATAAGGACTCTTTATCAATCGGTCAGAAATATTGTGTTCGGCAACAAAATCTGTAATTCATTTGTAGGATATAAAAAATTCTAGACCTCGTATACGTCATAAGAGCGTGCATGCCGATTCTTTGAAGTTCTCCAAATATTCCAAACTGTCGGAAAGTTGCTTACACGAAACGTAATCACGCATAGTGTAAACTGCGTTCTCTTAGTCTATCGACATCAAACACTTAGCAAAAAGAAGTTTTTTTTTAAGAGTTGTATTTACCAGGAGAGTCAACAGTGCTGGTAGTTGTGTGAAAAAGTCTGCCTGCAACCGAGACGTGATCGGCCGCACGGTGTCTCAAGCTCTGTACGTAAAGATGCAGAGGTTTCCAATCTCTGCCTGGAGGCAGCGGGAGTCGCCCCGCAAATTTCTCTTCGATGAAGTCCAGTCTGCGAAAAGATAAAGCGTAGAATATCATAAATTATGCACATCACGCGGAGAATTTTTCATCTACCTCTATCAGCAAAAGAAAAAAGAAAAATCTTACACTGCGGCTCTGTCGTCCACGGAAAGTTTGCTCGAAAATTCCAAAAGAATTTCGAGAAAGGGTAAATTTCTCGGGGGTCCCGACGGATCATTTTCGTCATCGTCGAGCGGTGTGACGGCGAAGTCGAACCCATCACCGTGCAGAGCCAGGAGAGCTTCGCTGTTCTTGACCGCGTCGAAGCCAAAGAGGAGAGCGAATTTTTTGGCGAGCCCTTTGATCCCTGTGAATTCCTCGGTGTGCCGTATCGCCCCGTCTCTCAACTGAACCATCTCGTCGTACAAGATCGTCAAGCTGCGCAACATCGTTCTCGCCCAGTTCGTTCTATTGTTGTCCCTAGCTCGGCTGATAGTCGCTTTCAGTATGTCCCCATAATTGTCGTAATATTTGACGTAATTTTTAAAAATATCAGTCGCCGAAGCGACGCTTATCGTGTTGTACATTACGAGTTTGCAGTAGCCGGCGAGAAAGTTCCGTCGCTTGTGCAGCTGTTCGATCTTCGAGTCGTTGTCGAGATCGTCGTCGGGCTCCTCGCAGAAGACATTTTCCTGAACGAAACGATTCAAGATGGTGCGCACATTCTCGTCCGGCACGTACGCCAGCTGGTGGAGCACGGGATTCTCATGATTCAGCATAGTGTAGTTAAAAAAGATTAGAAAGTCGCAGATCGAATTGTAGGCTTCCTCGCGAATAGTCATCAGCGAAGGAACAGACGAGATGTTCGCGTCGCCGCCGACGAAGTAGCTCATCAGCTCGACGAAAGAGTGAAGACGCTCGGTCACTAGGCGGGTCTCGCTCATCGCTTGGCTTCCCGAAACCTCGGTCTTTATCAGATTATTCTGGCTCCAGAGAATCGAGAAGTAGCACGCCCGTATGCAGTACGTTGCCGCCTCGACGGGCAATCTCCCCGGAGAAAATCTTACGTCCTCGAGGCTCTCCCACATGGAGTCCCATATCTCGTAGGAATTCATGTCGTGCATGCTGTAGTAGACGGCGACTTTTCTCAACGAGTGCACGAACTCGATCGACTCGTCGTCCTCGGGCGTTAACGTTTCGTTCGCCAGAGCCCGGTACCGCTCGTTGGTTTCTTGGTACCTCTCGACGACGTGATCGAGCACGATGGAACGTGCATTGTCGCACTGTTCGAATAAATCGGCGCACATGACCTCCAGTGTCTTGGCCGATGTCTCCAGTACATCGGTGTCGTGTGTAATTTCCACGATACGATAGATATTCTGCATTACAAGGTCAAGGTTGTCCGCCTGCCTGGATGTCACGTAAATCTCGAGATCAAAGTACTGAGGCAAGGCGAGCAGATGGACGGTTTTTTCCGGATCCGCTCCATACTTCTCGAGGAGAAGCGGCAGTTTGGAGATAAAGTGTACGGTCAATCGGTGCTTGTCGTCTTCAATCTGTTTCTGTCTCTTCGCCGAGACGTTTTTTCTCGCGGGTTCGCGACCCAAAGGTGGTTCTCCCGTCGCTGCCTGCTTGACGCAACAAACCATTATCTCGATGAGACAAGTCTCCTGCCGATCGGTGAGCGCTTCCTCGTCGCGACCGGCATCCTCGAGCAGAAGATCGGTCATGCACTCCCAGTCCTTCATCATCGTGTTGGTCTCGATGAGCGAGTCGACGAGAAAAACCGCGTGATCGGGAAGCTCCGCCTCGATGAAGAACGTAACGAGATCGCGGATAAGGGGAGTGTTCGGCAATCTCGGCTTGCCGCGTTTCGTTCTGACGATCGCGGCGTCCTCGTCGACCGTGAAGAGTATCCCATTGACGAACTCTCCGGCCGCGTGAGCCACGTCCCGATCAGCCGAGTAAACGAGCTCGTAGATTTTCTCGCAGTCGTTGTCGGTCAGGATTTCACGATGATGCTTCAGTATGCACGTGACCAGTCTGACCGCTTGAGTCGCGACGTCGAAATCCCGGTCCAAGGTCATAGCGACGATTCTGTCCTTGAACGTACCGACGAAGAATTCCAACTTGGCAACGAAATCCTCCGACTCGTACAGCGGTCGAAGTATCTCGAGACACTTGAGCCTGACCTCGCCGGCCTCGTCGTACAGACTCTGACCGATGTACTTTAGATAGCGATCGTCGAGGAAGAGTTCGGGCAATTTTTTGATCCATTGAGCGATCTCAGCGAAGCAGAGTGCACGGATGTCGGTCACGACGTCGATATACCTCACGACGAATACGGATGTGAAAATGTAATCGAGCATTTCACGCAACTCCTGCATGTTCTCCTCGAGCTCGCCCCTCTTCGCCGAGAGATTTTCGAGTCTGGTCGTCGACCGGTTCTCTCGCGTCTTTCGTCGCTCGGCCTCGTACTGACGACGAGCGTTGTCCAGGTTCTTCGAGACCGTGACTGCGACGTCGACCAGCGCCGTCGTCAGCTTCATCACGGCGAAAGTCGCTGTGTGCCTGAAACTGCGTATCGGCGAGTCCGTCAGGCAGGTCAGCAGCTCTATCACCTTGTCCATGAGATACTGGTCGTATATTATTGAATTCTGGCAACGGCGGATGAGCGTCGACACGAATTCGGAACAAATTTCGCGAAACTTCTTCCAATGGACAGTCGCTACGAGGGGATAATCGGGACTCTCCTCGGTACGATGCTCGCCCATCAGGCGAATTATCCCCTTGTGGTCCAGGCTCGCCTGCATCTCCGGGGTGATACGGAGATTCGATCCGCAGCTGCTGACAAAGAACTGCGTCAGCGTGCGGACACCTTTTTCTCTGTCAGCCGTGTACATTCCGATCCACAGATCCACGATCTCCGTCAGAGAAGTTGGATTGTTCATTAAGTCGTCCAGTAAACCAGCTTCGTCGTTCAGATTTGTAAAATTTGTTGAAGACCGCCGGCGACCTCTTCCTCTGCGACCTCTGCCTCCTCTTTCTCGCCTGCCCCTTCCTCGACTCTGAGCCGCCTGAGGCATTTCGGTCTCGCTCTGGTCGACATCCTCAACGGAACTGCTGCTCTCCTTCCTGTGAGATCTCACGAGCGACTGCATAGTTTCGCTTTCGGCCCTCGTGACTTCGTCCCTGGTCGTGGGTTTCGGAGAAGACTGCTCCATGCTTCCTGAAGAATCTTGCGGACTGCTATGGGGAGATAGTGATGGCGGAGACTCTGTGTTTGTACGAGGCCTGTCCATACTGGGAGTCTGCGTAGACTGTTTGTTTGTCGCGTTGGACGGCGAAGGATCCGCACTGTCGTCGCTGAAACTCTCGTCAGTCCACCCAGACGACGACCCATTTTCCCGCAAGACCGATTCATCCATTGGACTGCTTTTATCCACTGATCTGGGCATGTTTATTGTAATTTTGGTTTGTCCGACCAACTCGCCGATGTGCAACTGCAAAAGAAACATGTGATAATAGATATTTTGGGAGTTTTGTACATGCTTTATTTTGTATGAGTTTCGTATGAGCATATTTTGTACATGTTTTATATGACTTTTAGTTAAGTAAATTTAAGTGTATCAAACTTATTGTTACAAATTATAGACCAAAGTGTTTTTAAATGTTTTTAATTTTATACCTGTTACCCCGGAGCTCGTATATTTAAGATTTATTTATGTATCATATTTTTGATTGTGAAGGAATAATCCATCAAATAAATTAATAAAAATATTTTTTGTAAAAATGTTACAGTAGAAACACGAATGTAGGTAGTGTGCGTAACCCTGACTTTGTTCCATGATAGTGTATCACATAGTCTGTTATCCCTTCCAACATAATACTGGTGATAGAAAAAAAATATATATTTATTAGTACGTCGTACAACGTGCAGCTTGGAATAACTGTTCTAAGATACGAATGAACAAATGTTTTGCTCTACTAGAAATAAAATAAAATGAAAAATGTAATTAATTTTTTAAAAAATTATTTACTGTTACACACGGTACAAACTGTATCTGTGAAATTTTATCTGTGTAAAAAATTTTTAATATAAAAGGGTTCGTCCCGTAAATACATAAAAAAAACGATTTTTTGATAATGGTCGCTGCAGTGCTTATTTTCATTGTTAGGCTAATTATTATCGGTCAATAAACAATTGTAATGTTGTACTTACGTGTATTGTTTTCGTCTTTATTCAACCGATGTGGGAACACGGCAAATTTATCATGGCTACTACCAGCGAATTACTTTCCTGCGCAGTATTATTGTACGATTTATGGGATTGGCGACTGTGACTCTTTGAGAGAGTGGAACTGCTGGAAAATTTGACGAGTGTGCCGCCTCGATAGGGTGAATAAGCGCCGGTTGATGATTTCAGTACCAACTAACTAAAATCAAAATACCTAGTACACATAAATGACTACACGCATTGATTATACTATAAGCAAAATGATGAAATACAAATTGAATAATTGAATCGTTTACTATGCGAAAAACAATATTTTTTTCGCTGAGACGATTGGAGTACTTTTATAATTTTTATCGATCGCCAACTGGAAGCATTTCTAGTTTCATTTCGTGCAGTTCAAACATAGCGCCTTTTTCTTTGCCCAAAATTATAATCACCATCCACATGTTCTCATCCGTCGTACAACGTTGCGTACATTTCCACCGGCCCCGAATTCGCCGCACAGTACTTCGCCATTCGGCATTTTGCGGGCACAGTGTTTTAATTCAAATGTTATTCATCACATTCCTCCGTGGCGTCAAAACAATAGATTAACAATACAAGTACGTACAGTCATACCCGCCTAATCGCACAAAATTTGTCGCACTTTATCGCCGATTTATCAGATCTTCCAACAACCTTCAATTGATACAATTGTCTTCTTATTTTACACACACAGTATTTAGTTTCGAGATTCTTTCTCGAACGTAAAGAAAAACCACTCGTCAATAGCAGATGCCCGTCGCACAAACGATCGAGAAATACAAAACTTCAAGAATGATGCATGAACTGGGCAGCAAGCGCAGCCGCATGAACGAGTCTGTCCTTCCGGAGGAACAGATCTCCGCTGCACCGCCGGATGGTATCCTCGCCCTTGAGCATCAAGAGCCTGTGGCAGCGGATCCGTCTCACGACCTTCCGCAGATTAAAGTCAATCCGATGGAAATCCCCGTGTTGCCGTCCTGTTCGAACAGTCCGTCCAACTTACCAGGAATTGCGCAGCAGCAGTTCGTGGGCGTTGCTGCGGATGCTGAAATTGCTCAACTTTGCAATGTACCGATGACTCCTGAAACACCAAGAACGCAGCTAAGGAATTTGGGTCCAGAGCGTCGAAGCGCCTCTCTCCACGCTGTAGCCCACCAAGAAACACAGGCGTCACCAATGACGCCAAATCGAGGGCGTAGCATACGAGGAAGGGGAGGACACAAGGGAAAGAGACTGCGCCGGCAAAGTCTCGCTTTTACCAGCCAAGATATTTGCCACGACGAAGCTGGTCTGTACAACGCTCTCACAGAAAATTCCGCTTCCCTGCCGGATGTTATCAACAGGTGGATAGTACTGTACAAGATAGACAGAGAAAACGCAGTGCTGACGCTTACACAGTTTTTCCTCAGCAGCAGCGGATGCAAGGGTCGTGTGACCTCTGAGATGCAAGCTACGATGGAGTTTGACGCTATAATTCGCAGGATGACGCAGGAGTTTGACGAGGAGAGCGCCGTTTATCCGCTGATCGCTGCGGGAAAGCGTTGGAATAAGTTTCGCGTCAATTACGGGAAATTCGTGCAAACGCTCGTTCGACAGTGTCAGTATTCGATAATCTACGACAGATATCTCATGGACAGGGTGATATCGGTGCTGACGGGAATGTCGGACTCGCAGGTGCGAGCGTTCAGGCACACCGCGACCTTCGCAGCGATGAAGCTCATCACTGCGCTGGTGAACGTAGCTTCAAGGGTGTCGACTGACCTGAGAGTCGTGCGTCGTCAGTACGAGGCTGAACAGGCGAAAAGTCGAGAGAACAGAGCGATGGCGAGACTGGAAAATCTCGCAGCAAAGAAATGCGAACTCGAGGAGAACTCGCTGGAGATAAAGGAGATGCTCGAGTACATGCTTAAATCGATATTCGTGCACAGATACACAGACGTCGTGCCGGACATTCGAGCCTCCTGCATAGCCGAGATGGGCCTGTGGATGCTAAAGTTTCACGAGTACTTCCTCGACGACTCGTACCTCAAGTACATAGGCTGGCTTCTTCACGACAAAGTCGGTGATGTCAGACTCAAGTCTCTCGAGGCGCTGCAACCGCTCTACGCGTGTGAGATTTTCACGGCGAAGCTCGATTTCTTCACTCGAAAGTTCAAGGACCGGATCGTCTGCATGACGCTCGACAAGGAACCTGAAGTCGCCGTTCAAGCGGTGAAGCTCATAACGTCTATTCTGAAGCGTCATCGGGACATCGTCACCGACGAAAACTGCGAGGACATCTACGAGCTCGTTTACTCGACTCATCGGGAGGTCGCTCACGCGGCTGGGGAGTTTCTCAACGAGCGACTGTTCGCAACCGACGCGGAAGCTAACGTCGGTGTGAAGACGAGACGCGGCAAACAGAGGCTGCCCGGTACACCCGGGATTCGCAATCTCGTTCTCTTCTTCATCGAGGCCGAGGTTCACGAGCACGCGTCTTATCTGGTCGATTCCCTGATAGAGTCCAATCCCATGACGAAGGACTGGGAGTGCATGACCGACCTTCTTCTCGAGGAAGCCGGTCCCGAGGAGGAAACCCTCAACAATCAGCAGGAAACTTCCCTCATCGAGATAATGGTCTGCTGCGTGAAGCAGGCGGCGACCGGGGAACCCCCGGCCGATCGCGGACCAGCGAGAAAAATCGTCACGGCGAAGCGCCAGAAGCAGGTGGAGGACGACAGGAAGAAATTGACCGAGCATTTCATTACGAAGCTTCCTCAGCTGTTGGAAAAATATCGAGCCGATCCCGATAAAACTTCCAACTTGCTCGCCGTACCTCAGTACTTCGACCTCGAGATTTACACGACGATGCGACGGGAATCCGATCTCGACGCTCTGCTCGAGGCGATGCACGCTGTCGTCGAAAAGACCCATGACACCGAGGTCCTGACGACGGCGGCTAAAACCCTGGAGTTTTTGTGCGCCAATGTCCAAGGAGTATCGCAGCGATGCGCCGTAGCCCGCGCGGTACTTCTCGACAGGATCGTCGAAAAATACAAGGAAGCTATCGACAGGTACGCAAGTCTGATCGAGGACAACCAATCACCGGACGCGGACGAGATATTCGACGTTGTTCATTGGTTGAAGAAAGTCTCCGTCTACTACAGTCTGCACGACATGAATCCGTACGAAATCTGGGATTCCCTGTTCAAAAATCTCGAAGAGGCGAGATTTTCTTCCGCAAGATTGCCCGACGAGGCGCTCGTTTTCTGCGTAAGGGCCTGCCACTTTTCGATTCTCTGGAGTCAGAATAGTTTGCTGGACGCCGATCCTGCGGACGCTCGGCTTGAGAGTGACACTCGTCGACTGGTCGAGCGTCTCCACTCGTTCCTCGACGCGATGATTTGCCTCGTCGGCCTTGACGAGAACGAGACCGATGTTTCTTCATCGGCGATACTTCGCGAGGAAGCTTACATCTCGATTTGCGATTGTCTCGTTTTCTTCAACAAACCGACGACGAACGATTCGAATCCTGTGTCGGCTAAATTGGCTTATCAGCCCGACGATCGTGTGCAGACGACGCTCAATCACTTCGTTCAGGAGAACGTTTTTTCCGGGAAGCCGAACGACGAGCGCGACGTTGAAGGCGAGATCGAGCGGCTGCACAAACTGCGAAACTTTCTCGCTGGCTGGTGCAAGGTCGTCGTACACACGACGATTCCACTGAGCGCGGCAGCGGATGTTTTCAAGCACTACGTCAAATACTACAACGATTACGGCGATATCATTAAAACGACTATCGGCAAAGCCAGAGACAACGATAGAGTCCACTGCGCCCGAACGATGCAGCTCAGTTTGAGCATCCTTTACAACGAGATGATCGAGGCGAGAGGCGAGGCGAACCGGTGGAGCGAAGAATTCGCGGCGATAAAGGAGCTCGCGAAGAGATTCGCGCTGTCGTTCGGCTTCGACGCTGTTAAAAATAGCGGGGCCTTACTCGCTTTGCACAGGGACGGTATTTTATTCGCGATCACACCACCCGACGATGCGGAACACGATCCAGCGACGCCTCCGGCGAATCTACCGTTTCTCGAAATTCTCGCCGAATTTTCGTACAAGTTTGGCGACACGGATAAACGCACCGTGTAAGTACTTTGTATTTGCTTACTCGTTTGTATATTTATTTACGGGGTATTCCAAACCATAAAAAACAAAAAGGGTTACTCCTAACATTAACGAAAATAATTCTCTGAGTAAAATTATAAGGCTGCAGTGTCGGCGGCTATTTCGTATTTTTTTCTTTAATCCTATCTACCGTTTCTCGAAATTCTCGCCGAGTTTTCTTACAAGCTTGGCCACACGGATAAACGCACCGTGTAAGTACTTTGTATTTGCTTACTCGTTTGTATATTTATTTACGGGGTATTCCAAACGATAAAAAACAAAAAGGGATTGCTCCTAATATTAATGAATATAATTCTCTGAGTAAAATTATAAGACTGCAGTGTCGGCGGCAATTTCGTTATTTTTTTAAATCCTGTTTTATCTTTTCGCAGACTGAACTTCATAGACAAGGAATTGCAAGCTGGGCTGCTAATTTCGCAAAGCGATCGATGGAAATCTCTGCTACTGTACAGAAACAGTTTGATGAACGGTGCGGCCGACCTGGTATCGGTTACGAGCAAACGTGCTAACGCACGTCGCAAGAATGATCGTGCAGCTGGTAATCCTATTATTTAATTCCACGCTAATTTTCGTGGCATTCTGATTTCTTTGTAATTCGATAAATGACTGACTTTATATGGCCTGTCATTTTTTTTTAGTGGAAGAAAACACAGGCGAGGCAGTCGACGAATCTGCACACGAGGATGCGGAGTAAGTATAAAACGACAATAGTACAAATGCTTTTTTAATTTTTATTCCATAAAATTAACGGTGATGTACTTCCAGTACTTCGTTTTCTCTTCGTTGCATCGGTCTGATTATAGATAAATTAATTGATAATTATTATAATAATTTAAATATAATGTCTCAAGGTCATCCATGACCTCCGGGCCGCTGGTCGGTTTTGCTAGTCTCATTTTTCGAGCCGCCACTTGTCAATGTCACCTCGGCAGTTCTTGACTATGTCAAATATTCTGCAAACCGTTTATGATTCTGGAAAGGTTAGAATATTCTCTTTCGCGTTGGAATCTTTATTTTGCTTATAAAATATTAAAGATATATTTTGGAATGACCCACAGCGGCGACACATTAGAAACTTTTGGACATCCATAGATCGTCATATGTTTTTTATAGCTTGTTGTTTTTTGATCTGTCATCACTGTGACGTTGACAGTTTTCGGTTAACAGTCTCTTCATTCATTCGTTTCTGTCACTGGCAACATTCGAGATATACTCCAAATAATTTAAGACGCATCACACACGTTTTTTTATCCACGTTCTTGTGACTTAACCCTTTATAAGTCACAGCGCCCGAATTAGAAGCCGATTACGATTATTACACCTATAATTGCTATAAAGATTACGATTACGAGGTGTAAGACTGCAAGGATTAGAGATTTGCGAACACGTCGGAGTTTCTGACCATTATAAATGTCCGTGACCATTTAATAAGTGGTAAGCTGCACGACGATAAAATCACATTTTGATTAGTGAAGAAGCCGAATCGAACATATGGTTCATTCTACGTTGATTATCAAAAAAGTAACTCTTATCTCTACAGCTTCTATTACATCTTGCTGTACTACTTTATAATTTCGTTGTTATCGATAAACGCTATCATAGAAAATCGATAAACGCTATCATAGAAAAATATATTAAATACAAAGTGCATGTAAAAAAAATCTTTCAGCAAGCGAAAAGAGACGGCAACCTCAGAGAAAACTCCGTGAGTATAATCCCTTCTGGTATCTGCCGGATAAATTTTCAATAGTTTTCTGAGAGTATCAATTGTTTTCCCAGGCTCCCGGTCACAAACTTCACGCGCCCGCGAGGACTTAGCACGTCTTGTTTGGACGAGAATAGTGATGCACCGTCGATCACGGTATCTCCCATGCCCACCATCGAAGATTCATCGTCGAATCCTGGCGACGGCATCGAAGATGGACCGAAGCCGTTGCAGATACAATTGCCAACGTAAGTTTGATATCTAACGTAAGTTTGATATCTAACGTAAGTTACGTATATCTAACGTAAGTTTGATATCTAACGTAAGTTTGATACGATGCTACTTCATTAACTTTTTCTAAATATCATGTCCGCTTGATAGGCATACCACCTCTGTGGATCTATTCCAAGAACCAATGGAATTAGGCCAAGAACCCGCCAGCCTTATATCGGACATGTAATTACGTGTTCGAATCACACAGGGTGAGTTTAGGCAGATATATATATTTTTTTTCTGGTATTAATTTATTTATTTGCTCAGGGCGATAAACGCTTTTGCAAAATAGACGAAAAAACAGTATTAGCTAATATGTAGATTTAATATTAACAATTTATATGTAACCATCTCTTTTGTAATTGTACATATGAAGAATTTTACTTATACTAGATTAGACATTCATAAACTTCATATATTTTATTCTCCGTTTAGAGTTTCGTTGATCATATTTGATTTTTCTGTAGGAACTACCTTTGGATAAGTACGGGTGACGAGCCAACAGTCGGTTCAATCGAAGAATAACAATACTCAGCCTAACCAGAACCAATCAAGCTCTCAGGCTATAAAGTGAAATCACCAAGTGATCCTCAAGAGTTATCGTATTCCTGAGTAGTAAACGCGAGTGCATAACGCAATTGAGTTTAAAGAAAACTACTTAACTTTGCTACGTTGATATCTCAATTCAGCGATAAATTCCTTGTACCGTTTGTTCCTTTATACATGGAAAGGATCAACAAGGGTCGAGGATTTTTAAAAATAATATAACTTTCATAAACACTGCCTTTTATTACCAAACAAGTTTTTAACGTTACTCAGACTGTTGTGTTCGTGTCAATAATTGAAGACGTTTGTGTAATTATTATATATCTTTATTAACACACCAGGTGCTCTTAGCACGCTTACTCTGGTCTCTACCTCATCTACAATATCTTCCCTTTTTTAATTTGGGAAGCGCCTAGGTGAGTTTACGTGTCGGCCTGAACGAGTGGTCGTTGATGGAATCCATGGAATGCTACAGAAATAATACATGGAATGCTACAATTTTTAGTACCATACCGTATTTGTCTATTATTTTCTGCCCAAAATTATGATACGGACATAATAAGTTCGGTGAAGATTTCATGAAAAGGCTGCGAGTGTGAGAGAGGTAGTTGCAGGAACAAAAAATCATTTGCACATTATTTGCCTTTTGTCTATCAATTCTTGAACCAATGGGGATGCACAGTTCATATCCGCTCCGTAGCAACTTGAGGAACCATTTTTTTTTTTTTTTTTAAGAATACCCGCGAATAACCGAAAAATTTACGGTATGTTATGATCGTATTACCGGACTCGCTCCGACACGAGTTCGGCAACCGATAAAAATGACGGACAGGCTGGTAAGGGCACAAATCGATGGTTAAACGTGAAAGTTCGTATTTATTACAACGGCAAATCGAAAGCACCTCTGAGTTGCATCCGATTTAACGTTTTTCGTTATTATAACACGACTACGCATGCGCACGTTGGGTTTTTTTTTGTAAGTATCCGTACAAAAAAAAATGCACGTGCGCATGCGCAGTGATGTTATATAACGAAAAACGTAAAATCGAATACCTTGGATTTGGCGATTTGGAACCCGCCTTCCCCCCTCCCTCCCTAAACAAGAACACGTTTCGCCGTGAATGTGGAAGTGTGGAAGGACGAAAAAAAACGGAAGGCGAGGGTTGTGAATTGTGAAATACGGTTCGTGGATCGCTTTTATCACGACACACAGGGTCAGTGCCTGTGACTATCGGGACGCTGGGTACCTAGATTCACGCGGACCGTGGAGAGAGGCCCGGTGAATGCCGGTGTAAGAGGAGGGACAGGGTGCGTCGTGGCTGCGTGAATCGGAGTACGACTCACAAGTATGTTCGGCTTCGATCTCCAGCGGCAGCCGACGATTTTTCTTTGGCTGTTTATTGTTACTTACCTCTGTGCGGATTAAACGTAAAACTGAAGATCCACCCAGTCTTCTTCTTCAATTAAGGGGAGGTGAAAGTCACGTGACGAGGCAATGAGTATGAGAGAGATAGTTGCAATATTCAAATTAACTGTTTTCAATGGTGCTAATTTTTTTTGAGAAAGAAAATTGATTCGGGCCGGATACGAAATCACCGTGTGCATCCGGCTCGAATTTGATTTTTCCTAAAAAAAAATGAGCACCCTTGAGAGAAGTTCATTACAGTTTTCATTACCGACCGCGATATTTCACTTCCTCTTAAGGGGCTGCTGGAGCTGTTTTTTTCCTTTTTTTAAACTTGCTTTATACTTGTCGCGAACGAGCGTTAAAAAAGGCAGCGCCCGACAATACGAGGCTTTATTCGTAAGCTCCTAGCAATTTATCGACAACGATCTGCCAATGCATGTAGCGTAACTTTATAAATATTCTATCAACATTTTTTTTATTATGACCGCCGTTTCCAGTAGCTTGCAAATTTTGGACTGATTTACGGCCGATTATGGACTGTTTCGGTATTATTTAAAAATGCATTTCTTATTTCACTAATGTTCCTGCTGAGTCGAGAAAGTTTGTAATGTCAATGTATGGAATGTCTGCGTAGTCTTAAGTTTATTAATGTGCCGTACATTAAAGGTTCATCTCTGGAATATCGTTTGATCGTGTTTGTAAAGTTGCCCCTTTGACGACAGCGCCACCACAGTCGCGTCTCTTCCGGATCCGCTGCGATCCCTCTTCGGGCTTACACCTAAACTCTGAGGTCATTTGTGGGCTACGTCGACTTATAATAGTTATAGTATTGTATTCCTTCTTAACTTGACGTTCTTGTTTGGTCACCAAAATGCGTTCGTGAAGTTACAGCAGGGAAGTCTGTGTACTCTTATATCAATTAATTTTTGATAAATGGAATGTCCATCTCTGGTATAACTTTCAACGTACTCGAAGTTGTTTATTCGACGGTGGTGTCGCCGCAGACGCGTCGCTTCCGGTCCTGCTGCGATCGCTGTTCCTGCTCGAGCTGCTGGCGTACGACCTCGTCATAGAAGAGCTTGTATCATCGCCCAGAGTGCGAATTTCCATCTTCAGGGAGCCCTGAATTGGATACAATGCCGTTTCTCGCAATCTCTTCATAGGTATCTTCATCTCCAAACCTGCTAGTGTTGGGGACGAAGCTTGATCTTGCGAGCTCGTTGGAACCTGAGAAGTTAAATTACGTTTCGTCGATAGCATGTTCGATACCTTTTTTGGCATGTCCGCTTTGTGCCTTTTATCCTTCTTCTTTTTCTTCTTCTTCTTCTTGCTCTTGTAATTATCGAATTTTCGCCGCGTCGAAGTTGTCTCTGCTGTCGTCGTCGTTGCCGATGCCTTCGATGAACCACTCGCTTCGTGGCTGTTCGGCAAAACTCTCTTCTCTTCTGTTGTCTCAGCCGCCGTCGCGAACGGAATCGAAGTTCTATCTCGATGTTCGACCTGAGAATAGTGTGGAGCACGAAGATTTTTGTTGCTGGAAGCCTCATCGTGATGAGAGCTCATTGCAGGTGCACCGAAGTCTGGGATTCCCAAAAGAAACGATGGCATAAATACTAAAGGCTCTTGCAACAACGCACTTATGCTTCGGGCGGTTTTCGTCGGAGATAAGTAATCTCGAAAACTTGTCGTCGGTTGTGTACCAAAACCAGAGTCTGGCGTAGCAACAGATAACAAATCTTCGTGCTTCGAAATTTTTAAGGCGTTTGTCAGACTCGTCTGTCGTCCCATTGGCTCGGGCTCGAGGGGTTTCATTGGCTCGGAGTGGTTGATTTTGTTCGCTACGGAACTGGAACCGCTTCGTCCAATCGTCGAGCTTGGTTCATCACGGATATTCGTGTTTATCATTGGCTCCGTTGGATTGTGCGCACTAGCGTCGATACTCGAAACCCGATGCCTCTTACACTGCTGATGTTGATATTTCTCGCACTCTTTTTGTATCGAATCTTTGCCAAAATGATCAAGATTTTCGTTTCGCGGATCGTAGCTTCGGCGGTTGGGTTTTTCGTGTTTTTCAGGATTGCGATAGAATTTCTCAATGTTGAGCGCAGCTTCGGCGCTGGAGACGGAAATTTCTGACTCGTCTGGAATTATTATTCGAGCTTTCGTTGACCGACTACCGTGGTAAGTAAACGAGGTGCGACTTGCCCGGTTTACCGGATTGGCTTTGTTGTGATCGCAAGACATTCGAGAGTGGCTCAATTCTCGCGCTGAAGAGGAAGTTGACAACGAGTATTTTTGCGAAGGTAGAGAAGGTGCTTCTGACTTGGGGACGGTTCTGTGAGCTTTGCGATGGTCATGATGCATTTTTGGCTTCGTATCTGAGCCGCTTGGATGTTTTACCGAGCTCGATGACGGCTTCGAGGAGGAGGCTTGCTGCTTGGCGCGATGAGAGTGCGCACTTTTTAGAGCAGAGGCATTTGGAGCAATAGCGATCGATCCGGCTTTTTCACGTCCAGAACGCTCACGCTCTTTTTTTTCGGGATTCTCGTCTAACGGACGGAATAACGAGCTTGAAGATGACGCAGACGGCTTTTTTAGATCCTTGGATAAAAACACGCTCGACGACCGAAACGTCGAGCCATCGTTTGTACAGGACTGCTTTCGCCAAGAGTGCGCACCCTAAAAAGCAAAAGAGAAAACGTAAGAACCGTTTCAGGAACAAAATCGTTGGATCGCATTCATGGTTCAAAACGGAGGACACATGCTTTTTGGATAAATTTTCTACAATTTGTAACTGTTGGTCGACGGCACCGTCGTTATTCGAGGTTTCCTCATTGTCTGTAGACGTTGCGGACAAGTAAATTGGTAAAGAAAAGTGTTGCTCGTTTCTGAACGCAGAGTGCGATGCAATAATTTTTTTTTTAATAAATTTTTTTGCATCGCGTATATGAACTAAAACATGTGACAAACTTACGACCGGTGAATGCAGCGACGTTTGTCTTATACTGAAACTTTGATTGCCCAATTTACTGGTGACTTTCTGTTTCAGCCTCGTCGAGCACTTGTGGAATATGTGAAGAAACTCTGCAGTAAGTTGCTGAAGCTGTTGCTCGGTGACACTGCTATCGATGTGCCAGAACCAGGGTTTGCCGTCCGTGCTCTGCTGGATCTAATAACAAAAAAACGTTAAAAAAATACAATATTGTGAAGCAAATTACTTGTATGGAAAAAAATCGAATAATTATATGTACGTACGTTTATTTGAAAGGAACTTAGGTAAAAACATATTGCACCTTAAGGTAAACGTCCCAATGATCGAACACGTCCCAGTGGCCGCACAAAGCATGCGTGCAAGAGAGACACAAATACGATTTTTCATGCATGTAAGGGAACTGGGATTTCGCCCTTAGGTGTGCGGCCACTGGTACTTTTACCGTTGTTTACCGTTGTTTACTTCTAAAAAGTATAAAATGTTTGTTCCCCCCTAAAACATATTCTGAGAAACATATTGTTCTTTGTTCTCGGGACATTTTTTTGTAGAAGACATTCGATACTTTATCCGGTCCCCAGACTGAATTCAGAAGTTCTTACCTTCCAATTGGACCATTCGCTGGTAATATGTATGCAGAAACATGCGACGACCGTGGGCTTATACAGTAGGCACATCGTGGTCAAGTGTAAGCTGGAAAAAAATCCGTCCAAAAAAAAAAGAAGGGGTGTCGATGAAGATTACGGTTCATGCAAAGAAAAGACAACCACAAGGCAAAATAATCCTTACAATCCTTACAATCACTACGTTTCAGCTACACTACTTTTGTCCCATTTACCTTGAACAGAGGCAAGCAAATCATTCTTACTCGGCGTACATGCTTTTTCGAATCAATCAATGCAATTGTAACACAACATTCTTCTCCCAAGCGAGAGTGCAATATAAAAATTATCTTTTCTTTTTCCACCATTCAACTGATCGCATGAAGAATCTTGCACATGCATAATTGAATAGTATCTTATTGCTTGCGCCTATAGCCACCTGTTTGATGCCATGAAATACGAAGCTTCGGCATGTTCCTTGCTTGCTGTAAGGTAACAAAGAATAATTGCACGTTGCATATATTTTAATTTTTATTTAATTTTTATTTAATAATTTAATTTTAAGCTTGCAACTGACCTTTAACTAGATGAAAATATTTTACAATATGAGGATGGGGATTGTCCACTACAAGGTCGAATCCCAAAGTTTGCAGAAGTACATCCTCGTGGAACACCAAGTCCTCTAATAATACCAGATATTGCTGCAAACCGATTCATCTTGTGGTTTTGTTGTTGGTACTTATGTCTCTTTATATTTATTTATTTATGCGTTTACAAGATTAGCCCTTTTCCATGAAAATAACAATTTGAAAATGATGATCCTTTGGTACAATGTAGAGTAAATTAATGATAATAAAATTAAAAAGTTAAATATGAAATATTTAACACCATAATTATTTTTGTCGCAACAAATTTCATCTTTGTTTGTGCATTACGAGCAAAACCGAGAGTTATTTCATTTTAAGTTTCAGTAAAGAGCAGTTCTATAGAAGCAGATTAAAACAACGTGAAAACTTACTTTCTGTAAATAATAATAATAAAAGTTTATCTTTTTATTGCCCTGGTGTACGCTACTCCAATATTACAATTTCTTCTCTTTATCAGTTCTCATTGCCTATTGTGAAAGACTACTTCGGAAGATAGGCTAGTTCTATCTCCATGTAATTGGACTCTGCCTGTTTATCATTAGATGTGATAATAATGTGATATTTTATATGTACCGTGCAGTGCACAGCCATACCAAAAATGTTCTTAATTTACTTATTACACTCGTTAAATCAAAGAGGCTATATCATATCTTTTGCAAAAGAGTTTATCCCCTCGATAAATAAATAAATATATTTTATTGTGTTGCTTCGTTACTAATTTTTGGTTTAATTTAATGCAGTCTCACCGTGCTTGTTGCTTCGGGTGGTGGATGATCTCTGTGACGAAGCATCCAACCTCCGTTGATAACTTCCTCCAATGTGCGTGGCTCTTCCGTGATCTTTGCCGAGATAAACACAGCCGCCGAAGCTACGGCGTTCCTGTGAAACTTGGTCACCGAGTGAAACATGTAGAATCTGTGCATGTACACCATCGCCGAATTAATGCACAGTGAACTACTGAAGATTAGATCGCAATAATTCTGTATTAAGGAATTTATATATTGGTAAAATTTCTTCTTTTCGCAAAAACACAAGGTTTGGTTGTGAACTTCAAACGTTTGCAAAGACGTTCCACGTGTATCAGAATTTTATTGAATCGTCCGTTTGGGTGAATTCTGCCTTTCACAGGAAGTCAACGAAAAGGAAGAAAATGCAACTTCAGGCAAACCCTCCGCAAATCTCTCTGAAACCTTTTGATAATCAGCCAACCGTAAAACTCCTTGCAGTAGTGGATACAATTTTATGTGCTAAAAGTGTTGAATTTGATATGCGTTAAAATTTACAGACATTTCTTTCTTCATGACTATTTAAAAAAAAACACATTATCCAACCCAATCTTTCTCATACAGCATAAGAAAACAATTTAGTGCAAACTTCATTTGTTCTTTCGTTTACCTTTGGTATCTTCAAAAGATGTTGTATTTCATGAAGCAAAAATAATAAGTAAAAGACCCAACAAGGATCGACAAAATCTCGAAAAGGTTGAAGAAATTGAACATTGTCAGAAAAATTGTTGGAGTACCGAATCGACAACGCATGACACGGAAATTGTAATGTTCTACGATAAAACACATTATGGAAAGTTAGAACATTCGAGGTTATATATGAGACAGATGTGTTATTGGAGGGGGGGGGGGGGACGGAAAAACGTGATGGAAGATTTCTTTTTCCAAGTCGTATGTTGAACGTGTTGTACAAAAAGGATGCACGGATAAACGGTGTCCCAAGTCTTGAATAAATTGAGCAGCGCGTTGTCTGCAACTGAGCTCTTTGTCGGTGTCTGTGCCGCATTTTATACTCGGTGTATTTCTTAGCTGTTCCTTCGTGAAGTACCATTTTTCGTCAGCCTCCATTTTTTAATCTTCACCGGCGCATAATACACGCGGAAAATGTAGCAGGAGGGTGAGTCCCAATATTGGCTGCAAGAGCTCGCAGCTGCGGCGCTTGTAGTTTCTCTGCGGATCGTTCGAAAGGAATTTCAACGGGTAACATCGGTAACATACAGGTGACCGAAATGCAAATGAATTTGGGTGACATACAAGCGGTGCTTTCGATTTGGCGTCATAATGATGGTGCGCATGCGCACGGTCGTTTTCTGGTATGAATTCTCACGAAAAAACGAACGTACGCATGCGCACAAGCTGTTTTTTTTGGCAATTCCCAGGTAGCACAAATAATTAGTTATCGGAAAGTGATCTAAATAGGTTACATATGTCCGTCTGGACGGTATCCGAAAGTTACCTCCCGTCCAACTAATTTTTTTGTGCTACCTTGGAAGAATTCGTACCAGAAAACGACCGTGCGCATGCGCACCATCATTATAACGGCAAATCGAAAGCACGTAAGGTCTGTTCGTTACGAGAGTTGATCGGGAGTGGAGCGCAAGCAGAGCGTTCGTTTATCCGGAAGTAATACTGCGCCCCCTAGTGCTTTAGGTTTCTATACAGGAGTCGAATGCACCGAGGTTTCTATTTTTCTCTATGCTGCTAACCCCTAATGAAAGTTCCTGGAAAAAGGCTAGAGTCGACATGAGCCCAAACGCGTGTTCGTTTGTTTAAACTGGAGTCGAAATGACCTCGACCGCTTGTTCGTTTATAAAGTAACTCAACTCAGCTAGAGTCGTCCCGTGAGGAGTTTCCGGTTTCGAGCGCTCTGGAACATTCTGTAACTACTCTAGAAGCGCTCAGAGTAAAAGTTTACTCTAGAAACAAACAGACCTAATGAGAAGAAGCACGGAAAGAGTAATATATACACGGAAAGAGTACTGTAATATATAGCGCAATATAGTGTGGTTTATTAATTTCAGAAAGACACTTTATTAAATCACAATGCGGTAAAGCGTAGTGGGTACGCGTGAATCATATGAATCACCCTGATAGACAAGCGCAAAGAAAAGTAGCAGTTGACGCTTGTCTATCCGGGCATATGCATCAGCACGTAAGTGGGGATTACGATAAACTCTGTGGTCTGGGACGATGCTGTGACAGCACCACCGCATTCGGCTTTCGGCACGTGAACGCCACGGAGAGAAAGTGAACGGTGAATGTGTTTGTCCAATGCCACATGTTGCATGGAAACGTCAGACTTTTAGGCGATCGAGGCAATTCGGATTTTTAATCTTCGGTACTCCTGGTATTCTCTGAATTGAAAATAATAAACGCAGATTTGAAAATAATAAATGAAATAATTTTCTACACTTTTAGGTTAAGCCCTGTGCGCGAGTGATTTTGGTTATTGCTTTCGAATTCGGAACTTTGAATTTTGTTTATCGAAGTGAACAAATATGATTGTCGACGTGAACACCGAGCTTCGAAAGCTGCGTCCCGCGGAACTCTACAATCTTGGATTAATACTCAATCCCTCGGACAATTGGAAAAAACTCATGGCTTCGGTCACCAAAGAGGGAACTGACGATGTTCCCAAATTTTCTGGCGAATACATAGCGTTAGTATCTCGAGTATAGCTTTACGATAATTCGTTGATAAATTGGTTTTATTCGGCCACAGCAGTTGCGTTGTGTATTTGTAGCCGGGTGTGACACGGAACCGTTATGCAAGTGGGAGAATATTCAATTCTAGGGCTTAATTAAGTACCTTTATTGATTTAGTTATTTATTATCATCGGAAAGCACCTTTTACAAAAACAGAAGTTAATCTACCAAGCCTATAAAATTTTAACTTATATAATATAAAAATTACTATTATTATTATTATTATATACAGAAGCAAGTTAACAACTTATAGTATCTGCATCTTGTAGTCAACATTAAGTACACAAGTGTTTATCGAGTTTATTTTTATGTTGGTTGATTGTCGATGATTCGATTAGATCAACTGTTAATGCGTTCCACACATTCACAACCCTGTTTGATAACATATGTTTCCATGGGTTTCTGTGATATGGGCTCGTCTCCAATTTCCCCCTGATGGGTATTTCCCGAGGATTAGAAAGGATATGAAAGATGGTATTTCCAAGACTGGAAACGCCAAGTCACTGATATTTTTACTACCCATTCTACCTGAAAGGAATGCGTTGAAGATACAAATTTCAAATGACTAAAACTTAGATACGCATTAAATCTAAGGGCCAAATTATCTATGATATGCTATACGCACCAGGCAAGCTGTGATAATACATTGAAAATCTCTTTCAAATGTTACTGTATTGATTAGACCAT
Source organism: Ichneumoninae sp. A BG-2022a (assembly GCA_030522665.1). Taxonomy (NCBI): domain Eukaryota; kingdom Metazoa; phylum Arthropoda; class Insecta; order Hymenoptera; family Ichneumonidae; species Ichneumoninae sp. A BG-2022a. The sequence continues at coordinate 4,627 of JAPYZC010000437.1, read as the reverse complement.
TAGTGTACTATTTAAATCAAATTTAATAGTCTATTCTTTTGTTTTCTTTGTAAAAGAGTATTTTCCTGTTATAATGAATAATAATAATAATTTATTGGATACTCATTGCATATGAATTTATATATTTTACATTTTATGGTAAGAGTCTTCAGATTCTTAACGTTATTACACTTGTAATAGTTTAATACTGCTTTCCAACTTTCCATGTGCAGGTCACCTAAACGCTTATGCGATTGATCGCGGCCCCAATGCTTATCCTAGGATCCTAAGATATACTAACTATTAGTGCAGTTATAATAAATATAATTTTCAAGATCTTCTATTTTACAAAGGAGTTACTTTATATCCCTATCAATGCTCTATATTCCTAACAAAAGGTGTTCAATTACGTGTTTTTTAAATCTTTTTGTTGCCATATTCTCCTAACATTGGCTGGTAAAGTGTTAAAGCACTGGATTCCCACATAATCGTATGATTTGCGTCCTATCTCTTTCTTTCGATTTAATTGCTTCATTGACAGCAATTCTGGTGTTTCCTGCATAAAATCTAAGCTCCTCGTATGTCATAAAATACGTATAATAGAATAAATGAGTATAATTAATAACATGTAATACATTTTATGATAAGATAAATTTACATTGTTATATTTTCGAGGTAAAAGACATTGAGAAAAAATGTAAATCCTCTGCTGACTTTGCAGATTTGAAAACTGAGAAAAGCTTGTAAATCTTTTATTTTTCAAATTATACAATACATTGGCGATGAATTTTTTACACAGAATCGTGGAACAAGCAGCTCGTCAGGAGCGAAAACTCGCAGCAGCGATATTCCTCGAAGAGTGGGGAACCATGGGAAGGAAGAGACCCAGCGTCGGTCTTCTTCTTAATCTGTTGATGAAGGCCGAACTTTTCCGGGCTGCGGACTATCTGGCGCAGGATGTATTGAAAAGTAGGTCCTACGATCTGTAGAAGAATCGTATAATTGTTTGTAGAATCAAACGTAGAACAGCCGATATTTCGAAATTTAATAATTGCAAAAATGAAAGTAACAGTAAACGAGTTATTTGCGACATTTATGCTCAGCAAATTGTCAAGTCTAATAACTGTTTCATCAAGTGATGATTCGTTCGAATACTCATTTTTTCAAAAATTCACTTTCAGATATTAGGAAATTCATTCTCTGCATTTGAAATGAACATAATTTAGATTCGAGTGTCATAGAAAGCTAATATTTCCAAGATTGGAAACACCGAGCCACTGATATTTGTACTAGCTAATATACCTGAGAGGAATGTGTCGAAAATACAAATGTTAAATGACTAAAGCTTAGATACGCATCAAGTGTACGGGACGAAAAATCAAATGTCGTCATGGCAAATAGAAAAACGCAAAAATTGCACAAACTTTGGAAAATTATATATATATTTTTCTGGTCCTTTGCAGTTTTCGTTGTTCACCTTTGTGGGCTCTCACTTTGATGCAGTTGAAATAGTAGACTTTCTCCTCCAATTTTGTCCGATCTAGTATTCATCTTTGGTCCAAAATTATTGAAGCATTATTGGATTCACAATTTTTATTTTCAAGGTCCTTTGCAGTTTTCGTTATTCACCTTTGTGGGCTCTCACTTTGATGCAGTTGAAATAGTAGACTTTCTCCTCCAATTTTGTCCGATGTAGTATTCATCTTTGGTCCAAAATTATTGAAGCATTATTGGATTCACAATTGTTATTTTCAACAACGAAGGCTCTTGTAAGACTGGCCGTGCCTCGTACAAATGTTCGTCGATTCTGAAATTCGAGACTGAGAACCATCAAAATGTAGGTCATTCGTAATGTTTACCCTTACCCAACTAATTAGTTTTTCTTCATACAGTCGAGACTCCACAGAGGCCTACTTTCGGTCCAGCAGCGCCAGTCGATGTTGACTCGATAGCGGAGTTACTTCAACAACGAAATCTGAACGACGAGTCTGTGTCGAGGGATTCCAATTTCTGCCAGCGCACCACATCGGAAATTCCATTGAGCCAAATCAACTATCCCATGTGTGTATTCGACAGCGAACCAATCACCGACGACAACAATTTGGCTGTAAACGACAACGATGTTGGCGTTTTCGAGATGCAGTACGCAGAATCGAGATCCAATCAGGTTCTCGATCACGCAAGAGTTTACAGAAGTCCCGAGTCGTCGGACGATTTTGAGAAAAGAATGATAAATCAAAAAAATACCGTCACTTCCGAATCGTCCAACGTCGCGAAAATCTCGGACTTGATGAAGTTCAGCGCAAGCGGTCAATCCGGACAAATTAATCGTAACGGAAGCGACGAAGGATATTCGCGGTCGGACTTGATCAAGTTTGTCTCGGAGACAGGACACTCAAACGAGAACGTCGAATTGCACGAGGCAATTTTCCCGGATTTGAATGTTTTATACCCAGCCGCGTCGACGAAAAGTGGCCAAGTTTCGCCGGCCAATGACGAAGGTCGCGTGAAGGAGGGCTCTGATTGTCCGGATGTGAAGACGGACGACCTTAAGGTCTTGAACAACAGAGAGATGTCTTCCACGGAATTGCCAGCGTGTCTTGGAAATTTCGGGGCCTCCAAAGAATCGCCGACCAACATCGGTAGCACGCACCTTGGAGCAAATGCTTCATACTTTCATCGGGAATTAAGGTCGACCGAACTTCCGCTCTGCATCAACGACAGAACTGGATTTAACTCCAGCGAATCAAATATTACTGATAATAACGAAACAGTCAATTCTGAATATTCTTCACGGCAAAATTCCGCGATCGTTTCTGCGCAATCTCTGGACAGCGAAACGTCGAAATCTGGCGAGGTTTCTGTCAAAAATGAAAGCATGAAAAGATCTGTCTCTGAAACGGAACTTCCCTGCTTCGTTGTCGAAGCTGGCATGCGGAAACGGAACGAACGAAACGACGAGGCAGCAGTGGGAAACAACGGGGCGAATAATGTGCTGAATTCTCGGGAATTTCCTGTTACGGTTCTGGAGTTTAACAAACGGTGATAAGATTTGTTGGCCTCTATTTTAGCTTACTAGTCACTAGGAAAAACGTCGTTCCATACTGTCTGTGGAAGATAAGTATTATCGGAATTGTTGGGGTTGGTTTTTCAGGATTGCTTAATTAGTTGTCGGTTTGTCAAAAAGTTTTATCGCATTCTTTGATTTATCCTTAACTACGTGGGTAATGATTACTTTTATGTGATGATTTCTATACATGCGGTGAATGTAGCAGAAACAGGAATACCCATGAGCATCTGAATGATGAAAGTACAAAATCTCTGTAGTGGATTTTCCGAAATAATTTTCTGAAGCATGAGTAAAGAATTGTTAAAAATCTATCAAGGATCGTTAAGCATTACTGACTTCAAAATTCCCTTTTTTCCGGGTTTCTCAGGCAGTTTTCACAAATATTCCTGAGAGAAAACCATCATTCATAGAACTCTGAATTTTGCCGGACATTTGTTTTTATTAGTAAAAACAGCCCAGAAGCCCAGAAAACTGACGTCCTGGTGAGAAAATGTAACATGTATGGTAAAAAAAAACTTTGAAGATTCGAGAACATGAGAATAACATTTTTGTGGAACGTATCATAAACCCAAAAGTTAAATGAACACAGAATAATATTATTAATAAAGTACAAAATTATAAGGTGGCCGTCGTTTTTGTTTTCACGTATTCGCACTTGCTCTTAGTTTTAAGTGGGAACTTTTTTTTCTAAATATGTATTGCGATATTGTATTTTCTCTAATGAATTATTTTTGTAAAAGACCAATTCAGTAAATTTTGGAAAAAAATCAATGAATTACGAAACACCCTGATTTTTCCTTGACAATTCCAGATCGGTAGGAATATCCGGAATCTGAAGGTCAAAGATTTGACTACCAGATTTTGATTACGTTCCAGCGGTGTTTTTTTTGTTTTTTTTTTTCAAATATTTTTTCACGGCGTTAAAATAAGAAATGCCTAACCGCATCGCAACAATCATAACTCAGTTGATATTATGAATGAGATTCAAAAGTTTCAAATTTTTTTCGGATATCAAGACGCCGAAGATGAGGTATAGATTTTTTTTTCGTTATCTCAAAAATAACCCACTCTGCCACCTTCATCAATGAGGTGTTCACGTGCACCAAGTAGCGGGAGCCGTAAATTAGGATATACGAAACGGATAATAACATCCGAAACATTATTCTACGTGCATGCGTGATCAAGGTGTGACGAGGCACGTTTTTTTGGACGTAGTAATAGTAAATTGTACAATGAAATAACAATGTTCAACACTAAGCTGATTACGTGATCGAAATAGTATTCAACGTTCGTATATGAAAGTAACAATAACAATGAAAAATAGGAATATTGGAATGGTCGTAGAGAGCATTTTTGCACACTTATGTCATAGTAGCCTCAGCGATACACAAATTGGAAATATTTGTTCGAATTATACCATTGTGCAGTCTTCGCGTGGTACACATATCGAATGGTATTTAGCAGCTGTTTGAGTACAATGAAACAATCGAAGTAGGTAAACGCGCACCGATATAAAAAAAAATTATGTGCAAGCTTTGAAACACAGGTGACCCATAAAGGACTCTTTGTGTTTATCTA
>JAPYZC010000436.1:0-34344 GCA_030522665.1 Ichneumoninae sp. A BG-2022a | reverse complement strand
GGGGGGGGGGAGGTCAGCTTCTCCGAAAGGGGTGCTGGGCTGGGCGGGGGGGGGGGAAGGGGGTAAACATCCAAACCAACAAACAAATCCACAATTTTCCAAAACATATATATAATATATATATTTTATGTACATAATTGACAACGAGAAATATTTTATCTCGTTGTTCGACTCGGTGCGCTACCTACGGCTCCGTTTACTCATCAACTCGACGCACTTCGCGCGGCTCTCGGAATGCGGACAACGCTTCGCGAAGTCGATAAGAATTTGTCAATATTTTTCGAGTCTTGTAAGTTTTGCCTTTCTGGGAATTTTCTTGTTCTCGATGCCGTGATAACGGCAATAAAAAAATATATAAAATTAATTTTCAATTAATTTAATACAATATTCAAGTCAATTCAATTAATAATAATTTTCTATTTGATTAATAATGAAAAAATAATTGAGCGAATCGAACAAACAACTTTTTGCCGTGGTATCAGTAACCATCGAACGAAGGGTATTAGTGCCCGAAGGCTCTCGATCGTCGGGCAGGATCTCAATCCGTGTGAGCCAGGAGGGGAAAATATCCGCGCGTAGGCGAATACATCCGACCGGTCGTGTCTCTCCATTCACTCGACGCCTTCGTGTCCATTCATGGTGCTCTGAGGATTTACTACGTCGTCCCGGCATCACCGTCGACGGCGGTCCCACCGGTATTATTATCTGTAGCATAAAGCAGCGGATGAATTATTCGAGCGAAATGCAATAATCCGTTGCGTCGTAATATGTACAACTGTCTTCGAAGTCATCTATGCTGTTCCAGCTTCGAAGCTCATGAACGATTTATTTTTATCATACATTAGTATGATCAAAAATGAATGTATATTCATGGACAAGAAAAAAAAAATGTATTCTTGAAGACCTTCGAAGGCCTTTACCACGCTCAAGTTTAGTCTATTTGCCCACTATCGCGGGACTATGACATGCCCGACAATGGCAGCAATTTTTTTTTGTAAACAAGAAACGAGCAATAGCGCGATAAATCTGTCTCTCGGCATTTCACATATCGTTTCTCATAGGTCGCAATCCAACAGCTACACAACATTGAAACGGTCTCCGTTGCGCAAACTCCTGTCACAGTGTGCACCATAAAAATTGAATGCCGTAAATAACAATTTTCAAAGCCTACACGGGTCTTACACTGTCGCGCAAAGCTTGACGATAAATACAGTAACAGGTCTCCGTATACAGCATTTGTCGACCGTTCCAATTCAACTCTTGGCTCACATATACCGACAAATAATAATAATAATAATATTAATAATAGGAAAACAAAATAATACTTTCTCTCCTTACACACTTGGTATGCGATGAGAAAGTAAAAAGACTACATGTCTTATGCTATAAGCGCCCCGGCAAAGAGAAGATAACAGGGCGATACGCGATCGGTTCGCCCACACGATATTCCTTCGCGTCATACTTCGTCGAGTGCTTGTACTACGTTCATTACATTATCTATTACGAATTAGTGTTTTGACAGAAACAAACGATCGTACTGCTAACGAGTACAATAATAGCTCTGTTCCGTTGTAGCACATTAATAAACCGGCAGCAGGTTATTTTCGTCTTGCTGCGCTGATACGCCCTTGTCCGAGCGTCATTCAGCGATAGACGACCATTCATTGTTCACGAACATTACAATGCAAGTAGAACGCCATCAACTCCCTCACTGTAAAGTTCGAAAGAACATTTTTTCCCTCATTTTTATTACTAAAATGCGATACATTTTTTAATAAAAAATACACATTTTTATACTCAGTTAGAGTAACTTGGTTTAGTGGAAAATTATTGAAATACAAATTTTCTATTCAGATTATGAGACACGAGGCCGATTAGAAAATTAAAAAATTTAATAAAACGTTAATTAGACATTTTTTTTAATACCCAATTTTTAAAAATGTATAAAGACATCGCGAGAAGAAAGCTTCCTGCATAACAACAAAGCCATAAGTGTGGGTAAAAAATATTCTTGCTACTTGTTTCCTTTTTTTTCTTCAATCTTGTTTCTCCGTTCTTTATCAGCGAAGGCGAAATTAAGTGACAGGGCTACGTAGAAGAGTCGCTGCGTCGCAGAAGCCGGTTGTACTCGACAGGGGCGAGGAGTACGTACTACGCTAAGACCGAGAGAAGAACCCTTCTTTTGCTCGGGCGGTATGCCACTCTCTCGTCAGGCTACTCGAGCTGAGATGCCACTCGAGAACCCGCCCGAGGGCTACGGAGAGAGCTCTATGCACCGTGCCCACGGTATATGTCACTTACGTACCAAGTTCCACCAAGTGTGTGTACTACGTATGTTGCGCCGGACGCATAAGCCGGAGATGGCAACGCGAGAACGGCAAGAAGCGCGCGTGGCTACCGCGATGAATAAAGAAGTTCATTCATTCGGCCTCCGACCTCCACGTGTCGTTTGAATGCGAACACGGATTGTTTAATTGGCCGAGATTTATTAATGCGTATTTACGATCGCGGCCCTCGCTGGTCGCGTTACCGTACAAGACGATACACGATACCTCTCGCATACGTGACTTGTGTCGTTGCCTTTCGATTGACTGAAATCGAATGAAAAAAATTACCTATTGAAAAGTATATCGACGATTTTATCGAATATCCATACAGTTCACTTATCTCATTACCTTAACAAGTAATTGTAAAATTATTCGATATTTTTATGATGATAATAATATACACTTATGCATAACTAGCGGTTATGTTGACTCGCGCGCTTCACCCGCTCGCATGGATCGCATGGTTCGTAGCATATGGAGATCCACTCCACACGCTATGAAAACCGAATTTCCAAGGGAGGTCAGCTTCACCGAGAGGCGAACTCAGCTGGAATAAATATCCAAACTAACAAACAAATCTACAGTTTTCCAAAATATATATATGAATATAAGATATATTATAATTAAATGACGAATTAGTAATAATAACAATATTATATATAAGCGCAACTCCCGAGCCACAACATCCTGCCCTCCCGTATTAATTGCGAACCGATTATATTGATAAATTCGGTACAAATTTCCCCGGCCAATATCGAATGGAGCTCGGAAAGAGTGATGATCGTGTGGCGACGCGACGGCGAGTTTCTCCGCCGGACGTGAGCACCCATCGGGGACGGCGAAGCGGGAAGGAGGAAACCTCTCCTCTATCCTCCTTCTCGCTCCCCCATAACGTCGCCGGAAGTTGATGATATTCGCAAACACGCGCTCGCCGAGGGTGCAGCGCGGTGCGGCTGCCCGATAAGATTCCGACGAAGAAATATCTTTCTCTCCGCTGTTGTTCTCGTTTTCCTTTCGCTATACCATCCTACGGTGAATATTACTATATACAACCATAGCTGCAATCGATAGACAAAAAATTCTCCAAGCATTTCCCGTTTACTAGTTTTTTCTTCTGTACTTTAAAAAAAATTACCGCCAGATGCATAAAAAAATTATATATATATATATATATATATATATATGACCAGTGAGATCGAGAATGAAACTCGTGTCACTGGAAATAACTCGGTGGTAGCGCGTTGATCCCAACCTGTTTTTCCTCCTCGAGTAAATATATATATATACGACTTTGATACGGTGTCACACTGTCTTGAGCGTAAAAAGAAGAAAAAAAGATTGTAGGAACAATAATAAGTAGAATTGATATTGCCGGCGATAAGTTTTGTCGTTCGAACCTTTACGGGAGTGCGTCGAGACTCTGGCGCATCACCTTGTCATTGGGCAAAGACCGCATGAGCTCACTTTCCCGAAGACCGTCGTAAATAGATTTTTATGCCGTCTCCGCGAAAAATAAACGTTTCGCAACCGTACTCGTGAAAGGACGAGAAAAAAGGAAAAGAGTAAAAAGATTGAAAAAGAACAAGGTGGCTGAATTCGCCGGTGACGTAAGCCAAGAACTAATATATTTATCTCGATGAGATATGCTGCAAGGAGTTCTCCCATAAATGCATCGATCCTCGCGGTCCCTCGGAGGCTTCCTTCCTGTCTTCCGTTTGTTTTCCCAGACGAGAAGTTTCCTTGCCAATAACTTCGTAGCGGAAGTAATCGGCGTGGCGTCCCGCCAGCTATTTATATCAGTCGGACAGAACAATTCATCTCTGTCGAAGGCTCGAGACCCGCGTAGGGCAAAGATCACAGCGTCTTTTCTTCATCGCTTTTCTGTTCGCCGATGCGTGATCGGCGCGTTAGCCGAGCGTCTTGGCGGATCGCTGAGGTCATCGGAACAGGGGATGAAATAAAGCGTTCGATATAGACGTAGCTGCAAGCGGCGTGTACATATTTACCCGCCCAAAGTCTCTTTTTCTTTGCCCAAACAGTGTGGACATAATGTATGTACATAAAGTATGTTAGAACCGCAAGTGTATCGGAAACGGAGGGTGGTAGTATTTCGAGTCATTAATTTTGCGGCTTGATCGAGCGTCCTCAACTCGAGGGTGCTGGAGAGCGGCGGAGGATAAGCCGGGGACGTCTAGACAAGTAGCTATAGTGTGTATCCGCGTAACGAATGTCGGATCGCCGGATCAGCTGAAACGTCAATAACAAGCAACCGCGCGACAAACACTTTACTCACGACGACGAACACGGTGCCTCGACATCGAAAAAAAATCCGGCAATGTGAAAATTTAACCTTATGTTGCCCAATATTATTTCAGACCTGCATGGTATAAATATATAAATGAAATAACGATAATATTCCTTGATAAATGATTATTATTATTATTATTGTTGTTCCATATTTCTAAATTTATTTGTTATAATATATAATTTAATAGTCCCAGTAGTAGAGCAAAACTAACTTAACTTCTTTTTTGTTTTCAGGTAAGTTGCAGTTACGAATTCCGGAACGATAATTCTGGCGAGCCGATCGGCTGTGGGAGGTTTGGCCGTACGAGATCGGTATGTGTCGAAGAATTCATACCAACAAGTTAATAATGCGAAACCACTTAACTAAATGTAATGTTTATTTCCAATTTAATGATAATTTTTCCCTACGACATAGTTTCGGTTCAATTGGATCTATTTATAATAATTAATATCTTTTTAAAAATGGCGATAAAAAAACTTATTTAAAAAAAATGTATATACGTCGCATGCAAAAAATGTATATTCAACTCGCAACGGTATACGCGAAGGTTTCCTCAAAGATGCGGCCGCGATAGCGTTCGGCGGGTCGTTACGCGGTCCGTGGAACGGCGAAGCTCGAGTGGCAAGCAGTCGCGATGTCCTCAGGACGCTGCGGCTTCCTGCACGATTGCGGCTCCAAGGAAAACGATAAAAGAAATTTCCTCTGACGACAGAACGCATTCCAACGATCTCGACAATCATGTTCAACTCGCACCACGGAAATTCGCCCGTAACCCGCTGTTTTACTGACAACGGCAACATAACCCTCGATTAAAAGCCATTTATAGCTTTGAAACACTTTTTTTTCAAGTTGATTCAAACATAACAGCATTGCTCGGAAAATGAATTCCAACACTCGTCCGGCGACGCTGCGGAAGCCACCGATGACGCAATCATCCAGTGATCATCGATTAAATCGGTACATTATCATTGATATTCTCAATGCCGCGTAACACAAGCGGCAGTGAGCTGTCGTACACGCTCGGGAGTTAATGAATTACCCGAGAATACTCGGAGTTGTCAGACATCGACAGCGAGCGTAACGCGTCGAGAGTCTCGCGTAGTGACGAGAACACATACAATCAGTGTAGCTTCCGAGTTTACACTCGACATACGTGTCGCTGGCATCCTGTCGTCTCGATTTCACTATAAACAAGCCCAAAAACATTCACATTCCGCAGAGTAATTCAACGACGAAGGCGAGGCTGCGAAAGAAATTCGAGGTCTTCGTGGGTCAGTGTGTTAACGAGATAATTAAGTCAGACAGGCACATGAGAAAGCCAGAAAAAAGTATGCGAGGAGACAAATAAAGCGGGAAGTACTTAGCACCACGGAACTCCACGTCCCGGAAATTGTCCGGGCGTATGCTCTACTGGTGCATGGCACTGCCTCATTATTGCCGAGTGCGTTTCCCGTGCTGCAGCATCGACTAATTGCTCTCTTCTAGTTCCTCTCCCCCTCGCACACTTCCTCTTTATTCTTCTCCTCTTTTATCTCAAATTTTTTTATTCATTTTTTTTTTATCTTTCATTCATAATACACGGTTCACTCGGGCTCCACCCATCTCGATACACAGTCAATTGTGCGCGGAACCCTACGGAGCAATTACATCGTTAGTTTCACTTTCGCGCTCGTTCGCCGGTAAAAACGCGGACGCAATCGATGTCTCCGGTGACTCGTAGGCGGAACGACGAATCGTCGAAGCGAGAAAAAAAAGTTCAACGGGGGGATAAAAATCGATGTTTTCGCACGAGCGCGAAATCCCAGAAACGCACCCGTTCTGCAAGGGGAAACTCACCCTCCGACAAATCCTCCCTTTCACGCCTCGAGAATTCCACGCCTATTGTTTTTCGTCTTTCGGCGGAAATCCAAGTATAGAAAATATTCAATTAATGTAATTGAAAAAAAAAAATTATAAAAAAGACAAGTTCCATGGACGTTGATCTCTGACATGGGCAACGTGGGCCGTGACGGCCGGGTTGGCCATTAACGAAGACGATCCAATAATTTCCGTGATCACGTACGGCCGCGCCTTGCCAGCCTCTTTCTCTCTCTATGTCTTATGGCCTCCCCTTTTCCAGACACTCTCTATAAATACCTCAACTGCGACCCAGTTTTCTCGTGGGGGAGGCGAAGACACCCGTGCCCGGTTTGTTCCGATTAATCTCGGCACCGATTTTTGCAACCGAAACCAATTATCACGTCATACATTATTTTTATTGCGAGAAAACCGTAGAAGAATAAATAAACCTCCGATAACGAACGAGCCCACTAACGTACACAGTAAAAAGAAAAGTTTCATCGAAAGTTGACACGATGTTCGGTTTTCCTGAGACTTCTCATTTGATCGTGCATGCTACAAACTCGTGAAAAAAATTGATTACAGTTTTTGTTACCGACCGCGGTAATTCGCATATACTAAGAGTTTGCAGGCGGTTAATCCTCTGCATCTAAATCGCGTTAAATGTCAATGCTATACACGACTCTACAACTCGCGGATCCGCCCACCTCTGCTCGATGGATTTTCGCTTCGAAGTTTTTTTTTTCCTCGTAATATGTGCGATCCGAAGTTCTCATCGCGGATCGCGCAGATCCGACCTTTACCTTTCAAAAAATTACCATAACACGTTCCACGTGAATCTTCGCGCTCCTCGAGCGTTCTTGGGGTGCGACTAAGTTTATAAATACAAAAGAGGCCTAGGATCGAGTCAGCGGGGAAGAGAGGGTCGTAGAAAAATAATAACCGGTGATGAAGGATGTCAACGAGGTGTTTCCTGCAGGGGATGCGGGTCGGATGGAAAGCCGGACACAAACGGGGTCGCCCTTTTAGCGCACTCACCCTCGTCGCGCGTCCGCAGCGGGGCGCAGGACCTACCCTAATTGCTTCGAGTATAATGGGGTCACGAGCCAAGGTACGGGGGTCGTCGAAAAAATTGGAACAGGCGACCTCGGGCTTGCAAGGATTTTCCCCTTTGCCAAAGCCCAGCGGCTATCGGAGGCAACGATCGAACGGCCCATCATCGTTTTCCTTTCATAGACACATATACATATCCGGACGTATGTAGAATAGGGGATGATTGATGACTCTGGTGATTTTTCGAAAAATAGCATCTCAGCTGTTCCCAAAATCGAAAAGTTAACGACATCCGTCCGAGACCCGTGATCGATCTATCGATGGATGTATAACGAGTCTATTGTCAGTTCGAAAGGTTGTCGATTGGATGATACGGAAGTTTGCAACCTCACTGCAATGAAATTATTAGAAGCTGTAATTTTTTTGCAAACAGCCATTGCTTGTCTAACGGGCCGATAAAATTATCTAGGACGATGTAGTATATTTATTTAACGCTTCGTGTCGTTTCGTGAAACGAGCATTTTTATTTCCCTGTTTGCGCGCAGAAGGACGAGCAGCGCGGAGGGACAGATATCCGGGCTGTTCGAGGATTAAACTCAAGGAAAGTGTCACTCCAACGTTGCGTGTCGAAGGTACGACGTTACTGCACGAGGATTATGTAAAGGGACTTCCTGCAACCTTTCGTGGATCTCCGCGCGTAGGCGTCGTTGAAGAGACACTTCGTGTTCTCGTGTATCAGACCTCGATGTCGACGACATTCTCGCTTCGACGTGCGCCGCGTCGTGCGGAACATCGAGCACGTCGGATGGTTGAACGCGCCTTTCCGAACGAGCCCCCTCCTTAAATCGTAACTCGTGGGTGAAATCAGCTAAAGACGAACGTACAAGAACTCAATGTCCATTCCCTATGCTATAATTTCAGCAAATCGGTTTTCATAGCATGTGTAATGAAATTCGGGATGGATGGTCAGTAGCTAGGGATGCGATTAGTAAATGATGGTGGGTGAAAAAGTCAACGATAGGTAATCGTTGAAATTGTGTATGGTTAAATAATCAGAAATTGACCTATAAATTTAAAAATATATATAAAAAATACTAGTAATCACATAAGATAGGGGCAGTATAGTATCGTAGAAGATTGTTAGAGTTAAAACTCAGGCAGATCATCTGGGACGCTGTAAATCAATGCGTCATTAGAGGGACGATTCGGGGCAATGAGTTAATTCCCATCGTTTAGGCGACGGTCATCGGAGCTTAGTACATGGTACCTACATATATGGAGTTGAACAATCGAATGACTTTAATTCGTTGATGATGCCCGCATGTGCCGTACGTAAATGGCAAACGGAATCGATATGGCTCTGTTTAAACGTGGCCATCCACTGGCATAGGCTGTCACGATCTACTCTGACGGATCGTAGTACTTGCATGCTGGCCATGTCTTCACGGACTCGTTAGAAATATCTCTTCCGGTCGAACGGATAACTTCAATTAATTTAATAAAATGTATATAATAAGTTATCATTGATTACTGTAAAAATAATTTAAAGTTATTAATTCATTAAATTAGGTAAAAAAATGTATGAAAAATTATGACTTGCTTTGAACTATTATTGACAAACAATCGTTGAGGTTAGATCGAAATTTATTTAAAAAAATTATTTAACGATGCGCTTCCTTCGCACTATTCCGTAATCTCTCCTATCGATTTTTCTTCCGACGGAACGTGAACTGACGTCGAAGGGAGTGTTTCGGCTTGACCTAAATCACACCAACTCTTCGACACGGTCGTCTAAGTTAATGTTATACATTAACTTTTCGCCCACGTTTTACACGCTTCGATGCGAAACTCTGAAATCACTGCCGGAGCTCTCTGGGGCGACTACACTCTCTCGATAGAATTTGAAAGCACATTATCGCATGAGCAGTCGTCGTCCTTCGCCTCTTACACTGCGACCCACTCCAGCCCGGCGCGGACTTCCTTTCCCAGTCATATTTTCACTTCGGACACTACAAAGTAGTAAGATTTTAATATTAGCAAAAAAAAAAAATTCATTTAAAAAATTGAAATAAATAAATAATATTTAATCTTTTTAAAAGTAAACACCGGAGTCGGCAATTTGAGGAAAAAAAGTGTGAGCAAAAGTATCTAACCGCACTGAACGGCTGTCTGTATCAATTATCTCGTTACAACTGTGTGAATGAGCAACGATACTATTTCCTCATTTATCGTAAATTTTTCCTCGACTTCTATCGTAGACAAGCATAATATTATGCTATAATTATAGTGTTTATAGCAAGACTGTAGCCACCTGTTGCACATGTCTCGTGCAAAACGCGTGTGCCTTTACCTACCTTCTCGACACTGGAACAGACTAGCTAAATGATTTGCTTCAGTGTCCGTCATAGCGAAAGCTGGGACGTAGAGTTCGTAACATAAAAAAAGGGTTTCGAGCTCGAGTACCACCGTCGCAATGGAAACAGTTACGGCCTTGACTCGATAATTAAATTCAACATACATATTCATTCATTCGTGCGAAGGAAGTCCATACAGGTAAAATCGTCCACGTGTGTACGCGCATGCGTGAAGACGATATCGCTACATAGCTCGTGCGTGCTCCTACGCCGTTACGGCAATGGCGCACGGCAGCGAAGTGTCTTGCCCGAGAACGTCCCGACGTCACGCACCCGCGTGGGTTCACATCGGGCGAAAAAATATTCATTAACGCGTCGCGTACACCTTTACCGCTCGAACGGCACGATTATTGCGTGGGTGATGATACGACCTGTATCTTAAAAAATTTACAGCACCGTGGCGCCTGCATATTTTACTAGGACCAATTTTAAACTCGTCTCGTTAAAAAAATTTATTTATTGTTCATTTATTGATTGCAAGAGTTAAAAAAAAATGTGGCTATATGAATGGAAAAAATGGACCTAAAATTTAGTCTTTTTGAGCCTTTACTGGACACCCCGGGATTCTCTTTGGCTGCAAATTTTTTCCAAAAAGCACAATTTACCCTCAATTATTTGTAAAATATTTATGGATGCACTTAAAAAAAAAAAAAAAAAAAAACGAAATGAAAGGTAATAGGACCGACTTTCAAGGAGGGTGACTTTCGCCTCGTTAAACCTATTCACCGCAGAGCCCTTCGGCCAACACGACTTTTTACCTACCTGCGTGTAGTGTATTATAGGTATAGCTATAAATAATTTTTGAAATTTCCCTTTGATTTCGTACTTCGTGGTGCGGTTGGCAATTTCGCACGCCTTAATTGCCCGTGAATATAGGCATAGCGCGAGAGCATATGCTTTATCCCTTATAGAGCCTCCGTACCGCAGCAGCCCCTCATTTTATTTTTTATTTTTTTCCCTCTTTGGGCGCGTGCACTCTTCGCGGCTTTGTGAACGACTTCGCGAAGCCACGAGGGTGCCGCAACAATGCCGAAGAGCCATGCCAGTCCGTAACAACTAGGGGAGGTTATAGTGGAAAAAAAGGAATTCTTTCCCTCGACTTCCTTTCTCCTCGGCTGAACTACAGAACAAATTTCTTTTCCGAGTCTCCAGCTTCATTTGTGTTTACACGACTAGCACTCGTCTGCTTGTATCCACACGTGTACAGTCGAATTTCGTGGACCCACGAAAGTTTCGCACAACACTCGATATACTTTACCAAAACTCGTCTCGGAATTTTTAGCCAACACATATTTTATATACTTTAACGTTCCTATTTCCTGCATAAACAAACCAGTGCAAACTACCGTGTTTCGGATACAATTTTGCGTGTCACGTTCTCGAGAAAACAAACCAGTAAAGACAAAACAGCCCCTGATCGATCTTTTTTTGTTTGTTTTCTTTTCGATCGCCCACATAGCGCACAATGCGATAAAAAGAATTAAAAAACGCGACGAGTGTTTACCCCACGGGAGGTTCAGCACGCGTTTATTGTGAGCTTTTTAAAAAATCTTTTCCATGTTTGCGCACATCATCCCCGCGCATGCTGCGTCCCCAGTCATCCCCGCACAGCAACCCTCTTCTTTCATCGTCGCTATTCTTATTAGCGTCATTGTCATTACGCGCATATTATATTATATTCGAAAGTTAGTCGTTCCTGTCGGGTCGGGTCGAATCTCTACCCCAAGATCGCGATAGGGGTTGTTTCCGGGCCACGTGCCTGGAGAACATTAAACCCCCTGTAAGTTTTGTTCTTTCATCACATTTCTTGTATGCCTCCTTCACTGAGCATACTGCGGCATCGGGGGGAACACGATAGTCGTCCGAACCGTTTATACGAGATGGGGCACACTAAAGGGGTAAAAAAGCACGTGCCAGGGCTCTGGCCTTACGAGCCGGTTTACGTGGAAAGGCAGAAACCAGAAAGCGGAACGTACACGCGTGTAAACGAGGTATTTATACCCTACTAAAAATTCGTAGGGACCTTTCGGGCTGTGCACGCGCGTCAACCGGATCCGGGAATCCGTCCTGTCGGCTTCCCGTATAACTTAGGCATAAACAAACCACCGTCTCTTGCGCGAGCCTGTGTTTACGGCTTTCGGGAAAAGCCATCAGGATCGTTTTTTTTGGAACTCGGCTGCTTAGATATCTCCGGCGAGATTGTTTATCGTTGTGAAATGAAGCTTTTTAGAGGACGAAGTCATATCAGCGTGAATTATCGAGGCATCCCGAGGCGTTTCTACTCGCGGGCTCCGGGTAAATTTAAAACCCTGGAACAGCAAACATTTTTTTGCCAATCTTAAAGTATATTTTTAAAAAATTGAAAAATTCTGATTGATAAAAAATTGTTAAATAAATAAATATGTGCTTGTTTAATTGCAGTGAAATAGAAACTGTCAAGTCGTCGTAACGATGAAGTGAATGTTACCGAAGTTAAATTATTTTTGTAAACAATTTCTATTTATTTTTTCTCCCGCCCGAGAAAGTTGAAACAGACATCCCTTCGGTAAAACAGCCGATGGTGTGCGCTCTGCGCGCGACGTAGAATACGATATGTAATAATCGAACGGCAACTATTTGCGGCTAGTATGTCAGCGTGCCGTCTTTAAACGTATGCAACGCACGATTATAGTTGTCACGCGTGGAATACTTTAAACTGTTCTGTGTCCCAGTTATAATAAATCGTTCGCAGCTTCCTCTCCGGTGCGAATTACCGAGAGAGTTTGCGTAATTTCAATTGCACACGATCGAGCGAGAGGCAAGTCAGGAGAGGCTCTCGTGCGGCGAGCGTTTGAAAACCGAGGGTCTCCAAAACTCCTCGCAATTACAGTATTTATAGATCGCAGCTGCGGAACAGCGGGGTTCCCGTGGCTTCGAACGCTCTCATCTCATTCCGCTACACGGAATCGCACTGGCGCACGCTAACCGAACTATAACTGCAGGCAGAATTTTCAACGTAATAACAGAGTTTGTCGCACTTGTGCGCGGGACTATTCTAAAAGCATATGCAAACGAGTCTCGCGTATCGTGCTCAAAATCTAAATGGTCGCTCTCACGCGCCTTATCCCCTTCTCATCGCGCGATTGCCGCGCGCGAAAGTAAATTCCTTCGAGCCAAATCATTTCCGAGGGTCCGATTAATCGGGGCAATGAAATGAAGCAAATTATTTCAACGATTCATAAAATTTGTTAAGAGTTCAATTAAATTTGTATCACCGAGATTATTAAAATAAAAAAAGGTAATCGAAGAAATAAGGTATGGGCTCATGTGGTAAGGATCGTTTCTCGTTGAAATTAATTTCACAACAAAGGCAAAAAATTCAAATGCAACGATTTTAACATTTAAAAAATAATTGCATTGAACTTTCGTAAGTGAGACGATTAAAGTTAATTAAATGGAAAAGTTGAGCGGTGATAAAAAAATTACTTATGCGCTGATGTGACGATTATTTTTGTGATGAAGAAAAGAGGTTATAGCGATCGCGGGATAAGCTATCGAAGCATTGCTCGTTAGCCCGAGGACTTCCGGTGTAGCCTCGAGTGTATCGACGAGCTCGTGGCGCCCGGCTCGCTCGTTCGTGTATACGGAGCGAAATATACGTGTGGCCCGATGTAAAACACGTGTAAGCTGACTTCCGTTCTCTTTCGAGTACTCGAGAAGGCACGCGTCTAATATACCGAACGTCGACACTTTCGTCTCACCGAGGAATCCCGTAAACAGCAGGCCACGCACTCGAGAAATCCACAGAGACACGGAGCGGAAACAAATCACTGCGGTAAACACGACACGGCCTTATCCGGTTCAACTTCTACGGGATAAACTCTCGAAAAGCCAAGTCGATGAAAAACAAATTTTAAGAAATTATAGTTTAAATAATGAATTTGATTAAATTATATTAAGAATATATATACATTGAGATGTATTAAGAATATATATACAGTGCATTGCCGTTTGAGGAGAATCGATTTATCGACGATTCACACTAATTTTTAATTTTGTTCAATTTCACAACTTTTACACAATTACATACCACAATACGAGTAATTGTAATTAGTGATTGTAAGAGCCATGACGCACTTTTATGTAAAAAAATTGAAGAACCCAATTTTATTCCCTATCTTAGCCTCGTCTATAAATCGACCCAATTAATCAATTAACGCTAGGTCTGACAAAACGAATCCGCTGGAATTCCGTATCAGTCATGAGCTCAATAAATCAATGAAACACAAATAAATTCTCCATCCTCCCGCCGTTACAATTGCGGCAAACGGAGCGTTACAGAATAGTACCAGGCATTCCACAGAACCCCCTTTGCAGTCCCGCCTCGTATAGTGTTATGTTCTCGCTTGATGGCCCGGACGGCCGCCGGCAGATCCGGGTGGAGGTCCAGCACGTTTCCCCGCCAGCATCCTCACGGTTTACGGAGGTTCGTCCGGAGTCGTAAAAATTAGCTCGTCGGAAGTTGGATCGCGCGTTGGTTCCAGGACAGCTGTAAAAATGTTCCCACTTCGCACGCAGTTTTTATTTGAAAACAGGATGCGGTCTCGGTGTCGGTTTCCGAGCCATCGTTCGTCTCCCCCTCCTTCCCGTTGCACCTCGGACTCTCCAGTTTCCTCGATCGCACCCGTTTCTTCGCGGACAAACGGCGACCCAACTGGTTTTCCCCAGTTTGCGGTCTACGCGCGCAAGAAGATGGCGTGACGCGGCAGGGGAGGTAGAAAAGAAACCCTTGGGCTACCCGACACCCTCGTCGCAAGGGTTGCTCCCCCGAGGAGCGAACGAAAGACGGGAAACGGGTAAGAAAGAAACAGAAGTGTCTTGAGACGCGGTTCGCTCGCACGGAAGGAAAGAACACAAAAGGGGGGAAGACGAATGCACAGCACAATGATCTATACCGCGTGTACGGATAGGCAGTAAGGTCCGCGCACCCGAGACCTGTGCGCACCACGCTCGCTTATGTGCCAGACGAAAGTTATGTACACATTGCGTTATGTACCGAGCTATGAACTCGCAGACATATGGAAGTGCGTGCGGACTGAGGGAGGATCGTATACCGAAAGACCGGCCGCCTCCGAGGCTCCGCTCTGGAATCGTCCCCCCGAGACCGTGCGGCAACGACCGTTGTAAAAGTTCTGTCCGATGCACTGGAGCCTCTCTATCGTACACATGGTCTCTTATCGATTCATGATTAGTTGATTACTTTGCTGATATTGACTAAATTCATACCGTACGGCCAGCGGCTTTTCGAACGTTGTACAATTATTTTTTCTTCTTATAGTGCTGCTCACTTTGAACAACCGTCATTGGCTAGAGTTAAAACATGATCGAGCAAATTTCCGAAACTGATAGAAAACAAAAATTATTTTGGGATTAACAACTGTTCGTCAATTATTTTATCTCGTGTCGAGTTTAGATCGCAAAGAAGATACTTGAGAGAAAATATGTGACTATGTGTAGCTGAAGGGTTGAAGAATAATCGTTCAAATTTTTTATTTATTTTTCATTAAATTTATTTATTTTTGGATACATAAGCCGTTAAGCCCTTGTGCGTCTTTGAGGCGGCACGGACCAGACAGATCCCATTAATATCCGGGTGTCCCGGGCTCCTTGCTCACGCCTACCGGTTGCGCACAGTGAGCATCGAAGCGTTTAAATCACCGAGCGAAACAGATGTGATCACGGAAACATCGAAATCCCCGGAGCTGGACGGTATAGATGTGCGCCATGCACCCTGGCATGCACGCGTGAGTGTGCTGTACGGAGGACATCGCACACATGTCCCGGATACGCCTCCGCGGCTGCGACACGCATAATCGTGACGAAAAGAGGGAGCTCTGTCGGGAACCGGGAGAGAAAAATTTAACGAAAGCGAAGGGAAAGAAAGATCGTGAAGCTGCTCCGAAAATTGAGTCGTCAAAGGGCAAGGATCTCGCCGGGGACTTTCTCGAGGAAGCTCGACACGGTTGCTCCGGTTTAATCGGACGTTCGAACGTTAACGATCGTCGTTAGAGTCAACGTTGCGTACACGCGAAACTCTTACGCATCCGTTCGAGGAGCATCCGATGACTCTTTTACGCCTGCGCATACACAGACGACCGCGCGATTGTCCGGGCTTCCTTTCCTTTCATTGCTTCCGCTTTCCCGCCTATTAATCCTGAAAGAGCCGAGGAGGGAGCGACGATTCCGGCACCACTTGCCTGGAACAAAAAGCAAGAGGACTCCTCGTCTTGCGTCCGGAAGAGCAAAGAGTAGAGATCCTTCGAACCTTAATCGCTGGTTTAGGTTGAAACTCCAAGCCGAAAATAAAATTGGAATGCAGTTTCAACTGAAGTTCAAATGAAGTTTCAAACTCGGTTCAAATCAAGTTTTAAGTTATGTTCGAACTTCATCTGAACTTTAATTAGGGATGTTTATCGAAAATAATTTATAATAGTGCCGATTGGTGGGCGAAAAATGATTGATCTTTAGTTCGTACTATGGGAATATAAATTCGGTAGTGTGAAACAACGATTACAAAGTAATAACGTTTGATCCATCGATCGCCGAAGGATCGAAATTCCATAACCATTATTGATTGAAGGTAAAATGAATCAATCAATTTTTCTTATTTTACAGATATCGCTATGGATTGGTCGGATCACGCACTTTGGTGGCCCGCGAGAAATCGCTGGCTCACCAGAACCAGAAGTACCCTCGATCAGTACGGGGTTGCCGCCGACGCGCTTCTTCATTTCACACCGATGCACAAAACCCTGCGGGTCCAGCTGCCCGACATGCGCTGTCTCGACTGCAGGGTCGACTTTTCCGTCAAGACGTTCAATGCCGTTATCAATCTCTGCAAAGAGCTGGGTAAGATTTATCCTCGACGTATCCAATCGCCTTAAATTTGATCAGTTTTGTCCATTTTTTTTCTCTTTTAATTTCTGCGTTACGGAATGACTCTCGCGTGTTCATAATGTTTAGAATTCCAATGAGCTCACCGGCTAACATTAATCCTCGCGACCTCAGCAAATGTTGAATTCGTAATAACACTCGGACGAGTTAATAGAAAAGATTAGCAATTGCGTACACAGTGATCACGCGAAGGTCATTCTGTACTCCGTACGTGACCCGTGACACTTGCATACGAGGCGCGGTTGACACAGCCTCTCGCTGTTTAATCAACGAAGTGGGTTAACGAGCTGGATAATAATAACAAGTGAAGATGGACGCTATCTGGTAGCGTATAAATTACGTATTCTAAATAGCTCTAATCTTCAACTCCTTCTTGTTCCTTTACTCTTTCGACCTCTGTAGATGCCACATGTGTATAGAAAGGAAAAATTTACAATTTCACAATAGTCGATAATATTGCATTTATATTTATTTATCGTATAATCGTTATTATAATAATTGCACAGACTCTTACTGCGAGTGGCTGCGACAAATGTCTATTGTACGAGCTAAAATGGAGCTAAAATTGTAGAATTAGCCAAATTTAGTCCATGGAATGGAATAACTTTGGTCTGCCAAACTAAATTAGAAAGAATTTTTTTTCTATAAATTTATTCACGTCAAGTCAAACGTGATAACGTCGCGTGTCAAATCGATGGCTTTTTCATAATTACCCGGTGTTCAAAGACGTCTAAGCGTATAGCGTGCTCGGGGCAGAGGCACACGCAACGACCGTACTGACATGTAGAATTGTATAGCGCGTTATGTACTCCGGCGAAGTATGTCCATTCGCGAGTATACGACATGGGAAGGGCTATCGGACGGGTCATCACTCGCCGGGGACTCTCCGTCGGTTGGGACGAAAAAAAAATCTCGTGGACGCAATTAGAGGGAGCGATAGTTGGCGTAGCGACAAATTCTTTCGTCGGTCGCCCGACGACGAGACCGTCCTGCAATTACATGACGTAATTGAAGAGAGTCTATCGCTAAATGCCCGCGAGAACCGCCGAGAAATCATTTAATACACACCCGATTGCATCCTGCAATCTATAAGTCATCGACCTCGCATAAATCATTATTAATTTTGTTTTTCATTCCCTCAGGAATAAGACATCCCGAAGAACTGTCTTTCTGCAAACCCCTGGAGCCCAACAATTTGAAGTACAATGCCAAGGATCTACCGGCGAAGAAGAAGATCGAGAATCAGAGGAACGGACATTACACCGTGCCTGCGGACACTAACACATTCATCCCGGTGAGTCAGAGTCCCAGAGGCTCGACCGGCAGTCTGGATCAGAGTAGTCCCTTCATGTGTGCACCCGTTACACCAAACAACAGAAATCACAGCACGCCTATCAGTTCACCAGTCTCGGTGAGTTCCCTCATTCTGTACCCTTAATAAATTCATCGTTGAGTTAACACTGAGGTATTTTTACTTTTTTTTTCTTAATTAATCATTTATAAGTCACACCGCCCGAAGCCGTACCGAAACGGGACTAGCGGACGCAGAATGGAGTCCACGCGGTGCTACGGAGCGCCTAAGAGTGGGGATAGAGGTGTGACTTATAAAGGGTCAATCAATTAATCTAATTAATTTTTACTTCATTTTTTCGATGAATTGTTTCAACGTTTTTTTAACTTCTGATGATTATTAGCAAACCGGTACGTGGAAGAGAAACAACAATTCATCGGGTTTCGGCAGCACGGGCTCCTTCAACGCGAACAACAGCACGATGAGCCTGGAGGCGCTGAACGGCGGTCTTACTGAGTCACTTGCACAGAGTCCGACATCGATATCGCCGGAGGTTCGCGCGAAGCTCGTCAGGCCAAAGAGCCTGATCGAACGGGCGAGGATGAACGTTGCGTGGCTCGATTCGTCGCTGTCGATAATGGAACAGGGCATACGGGAATTCGACACCCTCAGGCTCAAATTCAAGTTTTACTCGTTCTATGATCTCAATCCGAAGACCGACGCTGTAAGGATAAACATGATTTACGAGCAGGCCAAGTGGCAATTGCTCGCTGAAGAGATCGACTGCACCGAGGAAGAGATGCTCATGTTCGCTGCTCTTCAGGTATAATGAATATTTGACGCCGTTCGTGGCATTGGATTAAAAACAGTATAGGTTTCCGATTGCCATTCCCGTTGAGGAAATTAAAGATTTTCAATTATATAGAATAGAATAGGATAGTGTCGTTTCATTCGTGTCCTGAGGCAAGCCTACCCACATACAAGCGTAGAAATATTTCGGTGAAACACGAAATAAAAAATATTTCTCAAATGATTTCAAAATATCGCGTGCTATATGGTTAAGGACAACGTACCCAAACATACAACGACGAATAACAAAAAAGGGCAGCACAAAATTGTACAATGAAAAGTAACACATCAAAATAAAAATTAAACTATATAATTACAACGGAAAATCAACAAAGGCAATATAATATAAAACTTGAGAATATGAATGAATATAGCAGTCGATATTTCAATAATTCAATAATTACGCAAGCATCGTGCAAGAATAACAGGTTCTGTATTGAGAGTGCAGTAACGCAAATATACCCACGACGATAGAATTATAAGTCTTGGTTATGAGCGCGTAGGATGCGTATCGACGTTAAACAGCAATTCTAGCTTTCCCCACGCGCACCAAGTTTGGCACGCAAAAACGTCCGAGCCATCCGCAAGCGAATTCAAACGTATTTACGCGATCGTCCACCTCCGCGATTGTTGTTTCGTTTTTCTTTTTTTCATTCGCATAACACACTCGTAGACTAGCGCGCGAGAAAACGATGGTTCTCTTCCCACGAACGCGCGGCCCACGTCGGTGACCTCGGTCTCCCCGTTTTCGTGCATAAAACGTATCTGTCGGGTAGATATATTGCATAAAAGGTGCGTGTCCGAGCAAAACAGGGATCGATAACAGACTTTCAAACACTCGGGGCATGGGGATGGCTATGAAAATCTATCCGGCCAATTGCTTTATTATCGACTTTTCACATATATTTCTTACTACTCACTTTTACGTGAAAGGAATATCAATAAAATTATGATTGTACTAGCAGGTGTGGCTCAGCAGAGGAAATACGTCGTTCGACGGAAATGACGTCATACCATAAATATGTCGCTTCCGGTCGAAAAATGATATTTTTCAAAGGAAGTCAATATTGAAGACTATATTTTGTCCAGGCACACAGACTCGGCATCCTAGCCGGCAGACTGAGGAGAGGAAGAAAAAAAATCAATTGCTTCGATGTTGCAGGTACAAGTGAACCTTCAGGCGAGCGTGCCGCAGCCGAGTTACGAGACGAACGGCGCCAACTCGCCGGTCGAGGACGACATAGACGCGGCACTCACGGATCTTCAGGTATCTCTCGAGGGCACCAACATCAGCAACGGACCCAGCGACATCACGCAGGTTCCCGAGCTCTGCGACTATCTCCGTTTCTTCAAGCCGAAGCGCTTCACCCTCAAAGCCTTCAAGCGCTACTGGTTCACTTGCCGAGATCTTCAGC
Organism: Ichneumoninae sp. A BG-2022a; assembly: GCA_030522665.1. Classification (NCBI taxonomy): domain Eukaryota; kingdom Metazoa; phylum Arthropoda; class Insecta; order Hymenoptera; family Ichneumonidae; species Ichneumoninae sp. A BG-2022a. Next base: position 13,915 of record JAPYZC010000436.1, on the reverse strand, counting down.
TGAGGCTGTACAAAACTCGGGAGGAGACAAACAGTTCCGAGGCACCGGCTTACGTTATAAATCTTCGGGGCTGCGAAGTCACGCCGGACGTTAATCTCGCCCAGGGAAGATATGGCATCAGGCTCGAAGTACCCAGCGCCGATGGAATGACCGAAATGTGGATCAGATGCGATGCGGTTAGTAGTCAGTTTTTTTTTTAAAGCACTGTAGCTTCTTTGTTTTTCTTGATTAATTTTTTTTTATTTCTTTAAAATTTAGGAGCAACAATACGCAAAATGGATGGCTGCGTGCAGACTCGCTGCCAAGGGTCGTTCACTCGCAGATTCCTCGTACGAGAGCGAAGTCAACAGCATCCAGGCGTTCTTGCAACTCCAGAGGCCCGCACAGGCACCGGCAATAAATCCGAGTTCTCTCGACATTATCCCCGAGGACTACGTGGCACCTAGATTCGCAAAGAAACTCAAGGGAAAGGTAAATAAATCTGTCATACACGAAAAGCTCGAACATGCCATTATTATAGTCAAATTATCTCGGAAATATATTAATCGCTGTTATTTTTTTGAGCAGCTTGTACAGAGGATCTTGGAAGCCCACGCGAACGTCAAGGATCTTCCACTGATCGAGGCCAAGCTCAATTACGTAAAGGCGTGGCAATCGTTACCGGAATACGGCATATCTCTGTTCATAGTCAGATTCACGGGAAAGAACAAGGATGAATTACTCGGCATAGCGAACAACAGGCTCATGCGAATGGAACTCAGCAGCGGAGATCACTTGAAGACGTGGAGATACAATACGATGAAGGTACGATTTCATTCTGCAAATCGCGATGTTCGCTGCAACCTTGGTTTTCAGAGACATTTTTTTTTTATTGTATTGAATTTTTCGAACGAATCTTGGCATATCGATCATATTTTGGTTTTAGGCGTGGAACGTGAACTGGGAAGTTAAGCATATGATGGTGCAATTCGAGGAGGAGAATATCATTTTCGAGTGTCAGTCGGCCGACTGCAAAGTAGTCCACGAATTCATCGGTGGTTACATCTTCCTTTCGATGCGCTCGAAAGAAGCAAATCAGACTCTCAACGAGGAGATGTTCCACAAATTGACCGGCGGATGGGTCTAAACTTCGATCACCGTCTTCGGTGCCTTATGCCATTTTTTTTTCGAGGATCATTTTAATGTTTAATCTCCGATTCTCATCGAGCTTCGTTCAGAATGGATTTTTTTAACAATTATCGCGAGTCACGCGTAAAGCGTTCTCGGAAGATTTCATTTTAGCCGAAATTTATTAGTCCGCGTTTGCCAGTAAATCGTGCACAATGCCCAGAGTTCCCTCCAACCGAGAATAATGTTTAGTGCGCCAGTCTATTTACGAGTTGTGGTAGATAGTTTAACTAGAACGGAAGTAGAAAATATAACGAAGAAAGTAAACGACGAACGTGGCAAACAAAAAAGCGCTCTGTCAATTATCGCGTTATTAGTATTTAATGAGTGAATACACAAGAGTACTGCATTCAATTTTTCTAACACTGCAATTGAAGAACTTGCTCTGACGAGTGTCTTGCAAAGGAAAAAAGAAAAAAAAAACACGCACAGAGCACTAAAACGCTCTGACGAATTTTCCCGAGCTTCGTTCCCTATAGTTGAGCACGACTAATCGTAGCATATTCAACGGGACCCGTCACCTTATAGGGCTTATATTTTTTAAGAATACAAATTAAATGAAGAAAAAGGAAAAAAAACCATAAATAGAAATCGTTCGTAATCCCGCGACCCACTGAACCGCGCAATGTCGAATGAATAGTAGCGTTCGCGGCTGCAAAGTCAATCACGAACGGTTCAATAAATATTTTCGACATCACAAAGGTGCTTTACCGTTCGTGAATGACTTTGGCCGATTCGATCTAACGAAATCGTGTAAATTATTTGTTATTTGTAATGTAAAACTATATATATATAAAAAAAAAACAAAAAAATATATTTACCTGTATCGTTATATTATGTAATATCTGCACATCATTACGTTATTATACATATGTGTATGTATATGTAACCAAAAATTATAGTTTTGTATATTAATAGGCGATAGATGTACAATAAACTTAATTATTATTAATGTACCTATCTCGAATTGTTTAATCTCGACAAATGAAGAATTGATTTGCCTTTTAGATCGATAAATCTTTATTTCATGTATAATGCAAAAATTATAGTTTTTTGTATCGACTAGCTTCGGATCGGTTATCGAGGGATCTTCGTCAGATTGAGCGGCAATCGAATGGTAAAAAAACTCAGTATTTTGTATAGATCACTCGATGGGTGCTGGTGGGTGAGACGACGATTCCTTTCTGGAGGTATCCGAAATTTTTCCATTTCCGGCGTGACTCGAATTTCCGGAGCCTTTGAACGCCGAAATACCGATTCTCGGTGCCGGCGAGGGATTTCCGGTTGCGGCTCCGCTGGTTCCACCACCACCGTGGCTTACCTAATAATTGAGAGGGGAAAAGTTCTCGTCGATCACGTGGAGGATATTGACGAAACATTGTCAAATATCTTTTGATATTTGAAAGTTACCTGCGGATGTATCGGCGGTGCCGAATGAACGAGCCTTCCGGCGATAGTCCCGGATTTGTCCTTTCTCGTGCGGACCCACTCGTGACCGAGAACCCGATCTAACGTCAGTCGCAGAGTGATATCCGGTTCAAGAATGTGGCGAATAATGCTCTTCGCCAGAGGGGAAACGGTCTCCTGTACGCGTGTACGAAAGACCCAATTCTTGGACAACTGGTCCTTCAGCAATTGGCGAAGATTCTCATCGTTGAAGGGCATCCTCTCGTTGAGCATAATGAAGAGAATTATACCGAGAGACCAGACATCGGCAAGCTTCGGATTGTACGGCGTACCGGAAACGACTTCCGGCGCGGCGTAGGCTGCGGAACCGCAGTACGTTTGGCTGAGGACTCTTCGTCCCTGGTCGTCGACGCAAAATCTCGCGAACCCAAAGTCAGCGAGTTTGACATTGAATTTACGAGAAAGCAAGATATTTTCGCACTTGAGATCCCGATGAGCTATGTTCTTGCCATGAAGGTAATGCAGACCCGAGGCCATCTGACGGAACCACAGCTTCGATTGCTGCTCCGGTACCGGACCGTTTCGCTTGACGAAATCCAGAAGATCACCGTTGTCCGCGCAACGCATGAATATGAAGACACGCGGACCACGCTGCAGTATACTGTGAACCTGAGAACGGGATGAAGGTGATCTTCGTGATTAATGATTGTTGTTTCTACTGTGTAAACCAGATATCTTCAAATAAGATTTAACACTTTCGTCGCCCTAACAGTGATATCCGGCAGATCACAGTTTGCCGATCGATCACCTGAATTATATGAGGATTTTCAATCTTCGTGAGAATTTCGAGCTCGCGGGGAAAGAATTTCTCGAGGCAGTCCAGCGGCGCCTCGCCCTTGTCGAAGATTTTGCAAGCGAGACGCATCTTCTTGGGGCTCGTGCCGTCCACATATTCGGCGAGATGCACAGTAGCGTATGAGCCCTGGCGGATATTTTATTTGTAAACAAAATGGAAGAAATAAAGATTGGGAAGATTTATCATTTTTCCAGATCTTCCGGCGAGTAGTCCAATGGCAGCTTTGGACTCGATTAAATTAAATTACATTCATCGACGATCACCTGTCCAATTTTTTTTCCAATAATGTAGCCACGCTGCTCAAGGGCGTTCACCTCCGAGTTTCGGGGGCTCAGTTTCGTGGCCATTCCAGAAGCTCTTCATTGGGACATTACGAAGAATGATTTCTAAGATACTCTCTTGATATTATTGACGCGAGAGCGAAGATGATTTTCTTCTTTGTACGCGCGTTTGGTCAGAATTGGTAATGAGAAATGAAGATAGATCCCTCGACGATGGTCCCGAACCTCATTGAAGATGTTGCTTGCACTAGAATTTTGGGCATCAAGTTCAGCTTGTACCTGAGATGAGAAGAAACGATACATTAAACGTCCGTTTAATTCAACAATTTTGATTATGGGGTATCGAAAAGCTTCGTTAATATTTTGTCATGCTTAAGACATTATATCTTCCTTTTTTCGCGACCTAAGCTCCCACGGATCGAGCGAAGGTAGCATCGACTTCACGTACCTAAACATACCCAGATGACGAACACAACCACGGCTCTCCGGACGTCTGCCGAGTATTTCCGGTTTTGTTGGAAGCATCAAGCGAGCGCGCGGCTCCACGCGCCGCTATCCCACGGTAGATGCGTATCGTCTTTTGAAGATTAATTTTGACGCGAACGAGAGATTATGACAGAGTCGACGGTTGAACAGTGCACTAGGAGAATTTTGTGGTAATCGAACAAAAGACTATCGGGGGCCTGGTTGCCACGGGCCACAACTTCCGCCCAATTTCATGTTGGCTAGTTTCATTTTTAAAAGAACATCACGCTCGCGAACAGTAGGGTATCATACATAACATTTCCGGTAAAAAGGTAGAAGAAATCCCAGGTATAAAAATCTTCACTTGTACATATTTTGTAAAGTCGTTTGTTTTCTGTTTAAAAATCTAATTCTTTGCTAAATACGCTAGATTCGATCCAAAGCAGCCTTGCAGCGCCATCTACAGTATATAAGTTTCATCTACATGGCGTTTCTTCAACTTTGCTACCCATTGACGGAAATAAGTTTTGACTTTTGTATAAATAATGACACTTTTGGGATTTTATAATTTTTTTTAATTAAACCAATTTACACATGGTGAAGTGAGTCGCTTTACGCGGCAGGGTCGTCACCCTTTGTTGTACGGGTATAGATGAGCTGGGCGTGATGCTGAACGACCTGCTTGATGAGTCCTTTCTGTTGGAGTTCGATCAGTGCTCGCCTGGCCAGCGATCCACGGATCTTCAGCCTTTCGCTGACGATCGATGGGGTGATGAGCTTGTACTGAGGTACCTCTTTGAGAAGTTTGTCATACGTGCCCTTGTCGAACAGCACTTGGTTGTTCAACTTGTCGCGAACTTTTCCCTTGGACCACTTCTGCAATTACAGAAAGAAAAAAAAAACTCGTTTTAGAATATCGGAAAAATATTATGGGTGTCTTAAATTGCAAAGATTTGAACAGCATCAGTCTCATTAAATCAGTTTTGAACCCTCATGGATTGTCGGGTCAGAAGAGTATCATCAGTTAAGCTCTCATTTTGAAAGTGCGGTGTATGAAAGTTTTGGCACGCCATTTTCCTTTTATATTAATTTTACCTTTATGTCAAATGTATTGTTTATATAAATTATTTTTGAGAAGTCGTCAGGACTGATAGATCCACTTGCAAATTCCAGCAAAAATTTAACACAAAAAAATATGATTATATAGAGATGCTAAGAAGGGATAATTGATATATTTTAAAGAATCTAGCTCATGAGCTCGAATGAGCAAATAATGAAAATTTCCTGTTTGCCAGTGAATGATTCTGTTGAATGAACCTCAGTGGGAAACAGAGAGCCAAGAGTCTTTCACATCGCTGTAGATAAAATGTTTCTTTTATCGAAAATACCTTCTTCTTGGCTTTACCACCAGATCCGCCCTCCTTCTTCTTTTGGGTCTTCTGGGGTTGCTTGGAAGACCCCTTCGTGTCCTTTTTAGGCGGCTGAAATATAAAGATCAGAGTTAGAATTTTTTTTCCTTGCGAACAGCCTAACAGTCGATGCTGAAGTGTTTATCAGCCTCATTAAATCAGTGTATTTGCAACCACGGATATTGTCTTGCAAGCATTTCGCATCATTTATTGTACGTAGCTCCAAAATGTTTTGCTAAATATTCTCACTGCACAAATTTTTTTTTGCTCAAGCACGTTTTTTGTTTTATTTTTGGAAAATTTTATCCAGAAATACTAAGAACGATGTTTTAACGTCCACAAATATCGTCCAGCAAGTTTATCGACGGCGAAGTTCGAGTAGTGTTTGCCGTTGCTCGAAAAGTTAGGTTAAACATTGATCATCGTCGTATGACAAGGTTGAGGCGGAAACAACAAAAGCTGACTATTCCCACAGTCTCAAAAGGTGTCAATACTTTGTAAAAATGTATTAAACTCGATAAAGAAAATCACTCGATCTTCGACAAACTGCAATAAAGCGTATTATAATTGGCGAGTTTGTTGTGTGAAGGCCATGTGCTCGTGAGCAACAGAAATTGCCGACTCGAATACTCGGGAAATTAGAAGTCTTATGTCGAAGCACTGATCACCCATCGATTTATTGGGTATTTCACTCGGCGTTCGACAATTTATTTTTCATTTATGGTATCCGTGTGCAACGGTTGTTCGTGAAATATACGGGAGAGTCACTGGACACGATCCACTTACCATGATGGCTGACGACTCGGAAAGACAAGGGAAGTGTTCGATGCGCCATAGTGGATTTTCGCTCCTCGACCGCTGTCACCGCTCGAGTCAAATAAAGTTTCATTCCGCGTCGAATAATCGCGCCTGTCTTGCTCGCAAAAATACTTATAAAAATGCAAATAGTTGTAAGTATTTTTTTTATCGTGAATTTTTATGTCCTTCGGTGACTCGCGAACGATCACAACCAAGTTGTAATTTTGACAGGAGTGGCTCAAGCGTGTTCAACATGGCGCTTCGTCGAGCATATCCGCAGCCGGGAATCGAAGATCTTTCGTAATTACGAAAGATGTATTCCATTTGAAAAGAAGAAAGTCTCGTGAACTTTATAATTTTTATTTTCCAATCGTCCGAACCGAGGACCGAATCGACGAGTGTCCGGTGAGTTTTCGTTTCAACAAAATTTTTATTCTTAACCTGCCAACATCGTAGACGTGTCATCCAGTTTTGACTTGGACGGAAAAAAATATTCACGTCCGAAATTGTTCAGGACCCACCGTATGGTTGTCCAGCACGGGCCGAACACTCCGACACTCTTCGCCCTGATCTACATATTTTTATCGCAAGTCAAAGTTGCCGCTACTGATAAGAATAGTTTTGCATAAACAACACGTGAGTTCGCGTTCCATAAGGCAGCTTAAGACAGTTGTCGAATCGTTTATTGCACCGCGATGCAGTTATTATTTTCATCGTATTTTGTGATCTATCTGCAATTACGCTGATATTTTTATAGCAATATCAGCGTAATATATATTAGATAGCAATTCGAATTATCAAACAATTAATTACTGCAATTGTTTTTTTTACAGATTTCAATATCACCAACGTAGAGAGATAAACCGAATAGTTCAAGATGCTTCCGCTGATGCACAGAGATACCCGAAGCATGGGTAGCAGACTGAAGGAGAAGATCCTAAACTGGAAGCGTCTGATATTCTCGGACGAGAGAACGAGAAATTTGTTTCTCTTCCTTCTTCTCAACTTGTCGTTCGCCTTTGTCGAATTGTCGTACGGCATGTTGACCAACAGTCTTGGTCTGATATCGGACAGTTTTCACATGTTCTTTGACTGCACAGGTCTGCTCGCCAGTCTCGCTGCATCTGTGATAACAAAGTGGAGAGCAAACGAGCGTTACTCGTACGGATACGTCAGAGCCGAGATACTCTCAGGTTTTGTGAATGGCCTGTTTCTTCTATTCATCGCTTTCTTCATAATGTCCGAAGCGGTGGAACGGGCAATTGAACCGCCTGAGGTCAAGCACGAGAGGCTCTTCGTGGTTTCGGTCCTTGGTCTGCTCGTCAATCTGGTAGGGATTTACGCCTTCCAACACGGCCATGGACACTCGCACGGCGGTGGAGGACACGGACATTCGCATGGCGGCGGCGGCCACGAGCATTCGCACAATCACAATCACAGCCACGGTCATAGCCATGATCATCATGACATTGAGATTGACAGTGCGATCAGTTCAAATTCAAATTCGCAAATAATGCGCGGAGTTTATCTTCACATATTGTCGGACACTCTCGGCTCGGTCGGAGTCATTATATCGGCCGTACTTATGCAGATGTTCGGCTGGATGATCGCCGATCCTATATGCTCGATGGTAATAGCCGTGCTGATAATCATAAACGTTTTGCCGATGATAAAACAATCGGTGGTCGTACTTATGCAGCGCCAGCCCGAAGCGCTCGATCACGCGCTGACTCAGTGCTACAACAAAGTTACCCAATTAGCGGGGGTGTACAGTGTTCAGGAGCCGCACTTTTGGACACTGTGCTCGGACAATTACGTCGGTACGTTGAAATTGGAGGTGGCCCGATCTGTCGATCCCAAGTACGTCGTTGCTCACACGCAAATGATATTCCAAGCTGCCGGTGTGAGACAACTCACGGTGCAACTCGACTACGCACCCATGTGATGCACGAAATACGAAAACGATAAAATACGTTCCGACAAATTCCCTTTCAACGGGGGAGCAACGATTTGTGGTGCTTGTCGCAGGGAAGCTCGTAACATCGCTACCATACGCAACTTGCTTGCCCTGCTGAAACTATGCGGCTGTGTTGTTAATAGCGGCAGCAATTACAAGCTCGATTTACAAATTGTCTGAAAGAACTTTTTGCGAATTAATTACCGGCGCGGAGGGAGGTAAAAGAATTTTTCCGATAACTGTGAATGCAAGTCATCATGAGTACGAAATTTCGCAGCTTTTTTATAGCCAATAGTATTTATTACTGTAATTCAAAGATTTTCGTTCTCTTGTACCGGTTTCGTCGATGCGCCTAAGTAAATGATATATCTTACCGACGAATCGTATTTGGCTCGTGGGAATATTGATAAGGGTCATGAAAAAAATATCTACTGTCTCGCTGCGAAAGTTTGTTAAATATTTTTACTTTTTTACACGTGGATAATCCAGGCGAGGGTAATGTTGTAGCGTTGATTGTAAGTCAAATTTGTCTACTTTGCCCTTCACAAGTTCGCTTCCGTCTCCAGCAGAATGCTTGATATTATTTTTTCTATCGTCCTTTGGTCTCCCAAACTTCAGCGCAAAGTTCGGATGCTTCGTCGCATTCCGATAATGTTAGCTGAAACTTGTAATGTTAGCTGAAACACATACATTATTTAGAAATAGCTTCATTGAAACAGGCGAATAATGCATTTTTTAAGTTCGAACTCGGCTAGATTGAGTTTTTTTTTTACAAAAATGAAGAAATACCCATCATTGCATTTATATATATTTGAGTTACGACACCCGTTTATTGGTATATACTAACCGAAGTGGAAATAGTGGTCGCGTAAAAATTCTTTTCTTCTCGATCTGAAAAAAAAAAAAAATGATTAGACGATCCAGTCGAGTTTACAATAGCCGAAGTACTATTAGTGATGTCAACGATTTAGGCAGTAATTTATCGTCGAACGTGAATTCGCCTACGCCGTAGCGTAATCATATTTTGTACGTAAGCAGGTGATGGATGAATTTGATGTCCGAAACATTTTTATACCGTGCTCGTAAAGTGCTACAGATAGTCGTGATAAGACGAAGGATAAATATGTTTCGCGTGAAATTTCCGACGTTATACATACGAAAAGTATTGGCCATAATATTTAGATATTTAGTAATTGTGAACATTCCATACGTGACTCGGAGACTCGATAATCTCTGTAACAAGATCCTCGAAACCCGCATGTTACAATCAACAATTACAGGCCAAAGGTGGATTGCCGATAGTCATTAATAAACAAAAATGAAGGAATACTACCTGTAAACTCTACAGAGTATCTAAACTACGACGAAATAAAGTTGGAAGCGTGGCTCACTTTAGCCAAGATAACAATATAACTGCAATTATTAAATTGACACCTGACATTGTAGCGTATGGTATTTAGAGATGTCTGCGTAAAATTTTGTAATAGCGAGGGAAATATATAGTGTGCATGTGTGTCTGGGATCGTAAGATAATGTTATGTTTTATGAAGAATTCTTATTATATTTGATGAAATATGTATATGAAAAAAGCGTGAATGAGCGATTAAGATCGTGAATCATACCAAGTGTGTAAATATTAATAAACAGATGAACTTATAATTACGAGATTACTAGCACGTTGTTGTATCTCGGGCGCTTTGCGCCCTCCTTATGCTTTATGAAGTTTTGAAATCCAGAAGTTCAGATTTTCAAAGACTTACCGGAGGTGACGTATTCTGGTGCATGATTAGGAATACAAATATAATTTATCAGGAAAAGAGGATATGGTTTGTGGTCTGGAATATATATAAAATCATTCGAATCAAACACATATTACATTTATTTCAAGGATATGTGCACACATATAAATACATAAATATTTTATGGTAAAAGCACTCGGGACGACACCGTCGCGCATTGTGTAATTTCTCGAGTCTCGTGTGTGGATTGAGTTGCGCGTTTTTATATTCCTTTTTTTTCCTTTAATTTTCGTAAACATTGATTCCCCCCTTCGTACATTGAACTTGCGTATACATATATAACAAATCGCAATTATTTATTTTTTAAATTTGTTTCGTAATCGTTTTTCGTCTGATTAAGATTCTCAATCGACACTATATTATTTACATAGCAAACTATCAAAAATAAAAAAATTCGACGAACACCCGTAAATCGAAAAATCCCTCGTGCCTGAACTACCAATCGTTTAATGTATCTAACACGTTCTCGTCACTTTTACAGATAGCGCAGCAGTATTTGGGACTTTTTCGATTGAAAATTCTCGCGAAAATTCTTAGATACTGCGAAGTTGTATTTTTTTTAACTCTCGTAGTATAAACCACGTTGGACGAGCGTGCAAAATCGATGAAACTCGATTATCAAGCGATACGGTGGATATTCCAGTCATTGATCGCACGCGATATAGGAAATGGATATCAACACTTCAAATATCTTCTTTTTTCGGATTCGCTGGAGTTCGAGACAGACGTTTCTAGCTTACATTACATACTATCTTATATCTCAACACCGTGATTCGGGTAAGGGAAAAAATCGAAGGATTATAGAGCATGTCTCTTTTTTTTTGCGTAGAGAGTGAGCTTGAATTATCTTTACTTCCCGAAGATGCAATAAGTAATAGATTGGTAGATAAAATTTGATAGTGGATAGTAGAAAACGTAGAATTTTTCCAACCTTATTCTTCAAATTTTTTTTTTCCTCGATTTAAAAACTTACCTCAGAGTCGGGCGTAGCAACTTTGCCGATCCAAGATAATTCGCTCAACCCCTCAATGACTGTAAAATCCACTCTAGGTACGCGCAATAGAATGATTCTTAAACCGACTTATCCTACGCAACGATGAATTCGTGTAATATCGGTTGCGCGGCACACGAAAAAGAAGAAAAAAAAATTAAACAAATAAGAAGACACTATTATCTATACGTATTCGTTTGGCAGTCGATTTTACAAGGTATTCCATAACATTATTTCTTTATACAATAAGATCTTGGGCAGGTTGTTTCGTAACGCGTTGTACAACGTCCGGCTACTTTCTTCTTTTTTAAAATTCTCCCAATCGTTCATCGATCCGACGGCTCAAAAAATTCAATGCCAAGGTGTTCATGCTAGCCACGATACTGTGTTCACCATAAAATTTTTCAACTGTCCAACAACGCCACAGGTAAAGTCATTTTTTCCTCACTTTTTTAAATCTTCTGGATTATTCGTGTTAATCTCGATATAATAATAATATTCATATATTACTCTCTTTTTCATTTAATCGTAATTTACAATTCGATCTAACAACAATACGTACTTATATTTGCAACAGCCTCTTCGAGTATTATTCGGTTATGTGTCTTGGTCACATCATGAGATAATGCTATCAATTCATAATACAATCATCAATCAATAATGTCCATTTCGCATGTATATATATATATATATATATATATGTCTATATATATTTATTTTTTCAGGAAACATCTGCCGCCCGTTTCGGGTCTCAATGCAATTTCGATATCCGTTGTTATTTATTTTCCCGTATGGTGGTTTCATCCCGGAAAAACCAAACGGGGGTAGCAACAATTGCAAAGAAAAAACATCCTGTTGTATCTTCGTCGCATTCCCCGTGCGGGAAGCGGCGGAAAACTACGAAAAAGTAGTGTTCCTATGTGAGCGTTTCGAGGACCTCAAATCCTTCGTCGAAAACTGCGTATTTCTTCTTTTCTTCACGAGACGATCGTCATGACCGTTTTTTTAAATTTCATGATCGATTCATTTCTTCTTGCCTTTGCCATTTTTTTGAATTTTCGTTATTTTTAGACGACAACTCGAGCCACCGGTGTAGACGACCTCGGCCCTTCCCCCGTCCTCGACCGCGGCTACGAGAGCCTTTATCGATTTAACGTGTATATCCTTGGCGCTGATCTCGAGACTAGTGCCGGGATAACGATCTCTTATACACTTGCCGACGCTCGATGCTTGAGTGTCGGTCAGTTTAACACCGTCGAGGCACAACCAGGTGAGATTCTGTATATTGGCGAGTATCGTTTGCAGAAACATATGTTCCATTTGAACTTTTTTCGCGCTGTCGGTGACGATGAGACCGTTCGCTTTGAGAAAGCTTAGATTGCAGAGCTTCAGATTCTTGGATATGTGTCTCATCGTTCGTTCGCTGTCCTCGAGGCTGATGCGCCAGAAATTAATTCGCAACGACTGCAGACTCTTGAAATTCGACGAGAGAGAGCCGAAGAAGTTTTGGAGGATCTTGTCGTCGATGAAGAGGAGCGAACTGCTGCTACCGCCGATTTCTGACTTGTCCAGGGATAGATCGAGCTCGCTGAGAGCGGTGAAACCGGCGAGGAACGGCAACAGCAAGGGTCCACGAAGCGCCGGTCTATCGTTCACCGTCACCTTTGAAAAGAAATTACAAAAAAAATTGATTAATTATCATTTGTTCGGAATTTTTGCGTTTATCGGTATGAACGTGCGGGCCATTGATTTTATGTAAATTCAAGAGGACACGCGCTATATCGGATGGAAATTTCTTGGAAAGCGAGAGCGTACGTCCTGTTGGTCTTGTTTATGTCCATTTGATTTCCCTCGAGAGGGGACTCGCGCTCCGAAAGGATCCACGGATTATCCCGGCTCTATCTCTGCACGCAGAACCGGATCTCGCGTGTAACGAGACTGTAGAATTCTACCCAGAAACCGCAGAAATTACTGCGCGTTCAAAAACGACAAGCAATCGCTGCATCCGAATGAAATGTATACATTTTTTTTACCAATTAAAATTGTAACAGAAGGCGGCTTAAGATTAAGGGAGTTAAGATGTGGTAAAATGAATAAATACATTATTAGGGCGGCTTTATGTAAAAATAAAAATAAAAACGTAATTATCGATATTATTTAATCTTGACAAAAAAGATAAATCGTATCTCATGGATAAACCAGTTCGTTATAGGTATTAGTAACGCGAGCATGTTCAGCAATTTTCATTTGGCATACGATACTCGAGTTACGAGTTAATTCGAACTCGGTGAGACGACGAGAAACCGGAAGGGGGGGGGGGGGGGGGGGGGGGGGGGGGGGGGGGGGGGGGGGGGGGGGGGGGGGGGGGGGGGGGGAGGGCGCGGAACCCGATATCGGGTGGCTTTTACAGGAGGGCTTGTATCGTACGAGTAACGTTGCAACACAGGTTGACAGACGAGTCTGAATACGATGCCGTGAATGCCTGCGGCCCGATAGCTATTGACAAACATCCGCGATAAACGCATAGCGTATACGCCGTACGGAATTTTGGATAAACGTAAAAGCAAACCAGCAGAGCCTTCCCGGATTATATCTGTTCCGCCCTAATTCTTGAGATTCCGGCGGGACGCGGTACACGAACGTCTAATTACGATGGCTCTTGTATATCGGCTCCTGTATACACGGTACTGTTATTATTATTATTATTATTATTATTATTATTATTATTATTATTATTATTATTATTATTATTATTATTATTATTATTATTATTATTATTATTATT
>JAPYZC010000435.1:0-55399 GCA_030522665.1 Ichneumoninae sp. A BG-2022a | reverse complement strand
AGGGCCTGATAAAGGTGCCTTATCAGGACCTGATGAGGAGTCAGGCCGTGCCTGATAGGGACCTGACATCAGCCCGACGGTAATTTCTGCTCGGGATTTTGTCTCAACGATGCATCCGGATTTTCAAACCCGTTTCGCTACCATCGCCTCCATTCAAAACTTATTGGAGAATCGCGTTTTGTCTCATTATGCCGTTTTGCCCCGGTGTGCCATTTTGCCCCGCTCTCCCCTACACGCGCGCTTGGCAATGCCGTCCGTTTCTCACCGAGAAATATGCTAATTCTGTATTTCGATGTACCGCACGGAAAACTCCCGGCTCTGCAACGAAACTTCAAAAGACTCCCGTTTCGAAAGCTGGCGAACTTCCGGGCACCATTCGTTCCGCCCCCGCGCGAAAGAACCGAGCAGCTCGCCGATGCTTACGTACACGCAACGAAGTACACGAGTTCAGTAACTGGCAACAGCTGCACGGGAGTATCGAGAGGCCGATTAAAAGCGAATTTTCCCACGTGTCCCGAGGCGAGAGTTCAATCCGAAGGACCAGCGACCAGGGAGCGAGAACGACAAAACGGCGAAAGCCGACCGGACGGATTTCTCTCCGGACGAAGGAGGTGGGAGGCGGGAACCGAAATTTATATTCCGTAAGAGATAGCTTTGACTTACGACCTCGACGAGACCGTTGCAGAGTGCGTCGCGGAGCTGCAAACGCCCCACACGGGCCATCGTAAGCTCCCGTGAGCGAAACTTCTCCGCACTCCGCGAGTCTGACCAATGCTGACTCGATCCACTGGCCGGTATTTTCGCTTTACGGGCGAACCCTCCGCTCCTTTTGTATCTCGGCTAACTCGATTATTCCCGGACAACAAATCTCGCCCGAAACTGGCTTTGAAAAGTTTTTACGGCGATACCGTAAGGAACTTGGTACTTTCGCGCTCTCGCCGAACTTTCCCTCCGGCGATTACGCTATCGCTGAAGTAACACGGGATATTCCATTATGTTTTTCCAGAACTGCTCGGACCGACGAAAAATACCGGTATTAACGGATTTACGGCGACAAAGTTTATCCTCGTTCCTTTTTTCGTATCTTGTATCGGAGAACGAATGGTTTTTGTTGGTCCATTTTAGAAACGGGCAGCACGTATTCTTTTTTTTTTTTTGGTGGAACGATGATACTGTTTTTAACTTCCTCGTCACATACGCGGTACGTGTAAAGAGCAGCATGCGTAAATGTGTTTAAAGAGAATCAGTGAAAAAAAATGGACTGGCAGGTTGTGGCCTTCATACATGTGTTGCGTGTGCCGGAATACAAAAGAGCCGTTCACACCTGTCCGTCTGTCCGTCCGTCGGTGATCGTCAATATACTGTCAACACACACAATAGCTGCGCGCAATGGAAAACCAACCCCTTCCGTTACTTTCACTGAATCGTGAAAAACGAGGTTTGTTTGTAAACTATTATTACCAATTTTGAACAGGCATATTAAACTATACACATGATACGATTATTAAAGAACTAGTAAGGTTGCACATCGATTTATCGAATCAGCCCAGAGGCTCAAAAAATTGACTTATCGATTATTGATAATTGTTCCGGAAGTTGAATGAGCTTTGTTCGTAAATAATTATTACCAAATTTTAACAGGTCTATTAAACTATACACGTGATATGATGATCAGACCGCAGCCCCCAAAAAAAACGAAGTTCCCGATAATAAATCATTGTTCTGGAAATTGAATGAAAACAAAACACTTCACTAAATCGTGAAAAATGAAGTTTGTTCGTAAATATTATTACCAATTTTGAACAGGTGTATTAAACTATACACATGATACGATGATGAAGAAGTCAGTAAGTTTTCATAGCTACCGATCGTATCAGCCCTCAGACTCAACAAATGAAGTTAAGGATAATTAATAATTATTCTAGAAGTTGAACGAAAATAAAACGTTTCACTGAAACGTCAAAAATGAGGTTTGTGCGTAAAACTATTATTACCTATTTTGAACAGATGTATTAAACTATACAGATGATCCGATGATTAAGGAGCTAGTAAGATTTCGCAGCCCTCAGGCTTAAGAAATGAAGTTAACGATAATCAATAATTGTTCCCGAAGTTGAACGAATACAAAAATGTAAATTTGCACCGAAAGTGGGAGAATCTGCGTTGTAGTTTGTAAAGCCGATAATCGTGCGAATGTACTGCCCACACGTACAAAGGCCGAAGGGCAAGCACATGTAAGGCGCCGCAGTACTAATCTGCCTTAAGTGGGAGTGGTCTGTGGAACGAACAATTAAGAATCCGGAGGGAACGCTATATTTTCCGGACCATGCAGCGCAGGATGACCGTACGCTGCGCTCGAGGGGATGAAATTTGTTTCGTACTCGTGTCCATTCGGCAGTGAAACGAATGGTCGGACTAACGGAAACGTAACTGTTCGGATACTCGCGGTAATAAAGTTTTGCACTCGCGCACTTGTTCCGGTAAAACCCTGGGAAGCTGTTACACATATGCGCGCACAAGTGCATTATACGAGTCAAGAGAATATAAAGACATTAGGGACCATGGGAGAAACGTCGAGAGGCGAGCGTTGACTCGAGTTTCCGGACGGCGGTAGCGGCGAGGACTTCCTCCTTTCAGCGCCGATGAGCGCATCATGCCATGGTTAATTCTCGGAGTTAATTTCCGAGCGGTGGTCGGAGCAAAGCTGAAACGAGTCGTTCGAGCGTAAAATGACCGACTCGATTACGCTTCCGGATCTCTTTCGAATCGTTATATTCTCATTTGCGGTGCTCCCTCCCGTTCTTATGAATCGTTTATTTAGGTCGGGTTTCACTCAATTCTTCACGGCGCGGTTTTTTTCTAAAGACGGTATGCGGTATTTAAATTTCTGCGAATATATATTTTTTTAATTTTTATTCATCGTCGTGGCTGCTACGTCATAATTTTAAACGTGCACCAGATGAACACAAATTAGAAAATTCAATTTGCCGAATCTTCCGAGTGAAATATACATTAACGTTCGTAGAGTTGCTCATTAGCGATTCCCCAACGGCCGTTTGCCAACTTATAAAAACGCGACCATGTCACTCAGAAATGTCTCAATTTAATAAATATAATTGGAATTAGATCAATTTCGGGGCGTTCTGCGTGAGAGCCTGACAGTTTCCTCTCTATCTCTAATTAACCTAATGCCTCCTCTCAACCATCGGAACATTTAACCATCTAGTTCAACAAATGTCCGTAGAATGATCAAGTCATAGTGCTGTATTGTAGGAGGTCGAGTTAAACCTCACTCAATTCTTCACGTCGCGTTTTTTTTTTTCTAACGATGATAGGGCAAACCTGCCAATGAATAGACAGGGCCAATGAATGGACACTTTCCATAAAAGCACGTGCATAAAAAAGTCTATTCATTGGCTTTTTCGCCTGCTTGACCGTCCATTAATTGGCCGGTTAACTCTATGCGGTATTTAAATTGCTGCGAATATATATTTTTTAATTTTTTATTCATCGTCGCCCCTGCTACGTCATAATTTCAAAAGTGCACCAGATGAACACAAATTAAGAGATTCAATTTGCCGAATATTCCGAGGGAAATTAGATACAGTAACGTTCGTAGAGTTGCTCGTTAGCGATTTCCCAAGAGCCCCTTTCCGACTTAGAAAAATGCGACCATGTCACTCGGAATTGTCCCAAATTAATAAATATAACTAGAGTTAGTTATTTTTGGGGGACTTCTGCGTGACAGCCTGACAGTTTCCTATCCATCTCTATTTAACTTAATACCTCCGCTACATTTAGTTCAAGAAATGCCCGTAGTCTGATGAAGTGATAGCGCGGTACTGTAGGAGATTTATCGACTTCCTTGGCGGATCGCGTGGGCTGTATTTGCTGTCCCGCTCCCACGTGCTTGAAATGTAAGCCGGTTCGCACGCAACCCGGCAGATGCGATACTAATCTGGCTTGTATAATTCACGCCTTATGGTAATTTTCACCTATATAAAGGTGACAAAGCACTCAGTTCCATAGACCTTCTGCTAGGTGCAAATCAATTGTTTACATCGGTGGTTTACGAGGCGGGAAGGCTCGAGGTGAAATATCTTCGCCGCAAAACAAATTTTCGAACAGAAAATGGTGGAATTTTGAAAAAAAAACTCGCATTACCCCTTTACAAAATTACTTAACAAAAGAAAGTACAAGAAAAGAAAAACAACGACTCAACAAAAAAAATCTTACAAAGAGATTGTAATAATTAATGATAAAGTATTAATTTTTTATCCATCGATATTTCCGGCTCTTGTACAGATAAATAATTGAATTGGCGGGCACCCCACAAATAAATATTTATTTGATTTCAATAAATATTTATTTAATTACAATAAATATTCATTTCATTTCAATAAATATTTATTTGCAAGTGGCAGTGGGGAGTTAAAAGTCGTCGTAACGAAAAGAAATGGTCAACAGAAAACGTGCCGACGATATGTCACGTTCAACCCAAGGCAAGGTAATGCCTGCCTCGTTTAACGACGCACCCTCGAAGATGGAAATAGAAATACCCACGTCTCCTCTCGGATGTGCGAAGAACACGGAAGAGAGAATCTACGTTGAATATAACCATCCCAATTAAATTTACTTCACCCTTCGTCGTGCGCACGCTTCGTGCAACCCTCCGCATTATTTTCGCCTTATTTTTCTTTTTCTCTCGTGCCTTTCCGGCCGAAGGAAATCCCCAAAGCCATTCGGCTGATGTAGGTTGATCCCCATGGGCTAAATTTCCAGCACCGCGTGGGCAATCGCCAGCGGATAAAGGGACGACGTGTGTAAATTTTTTAACCCCCACATTTCCATAGTCGGCGCGAGCGGGAACGGGGGGATTCCAAAACGACCCCGGCGCAACATCCCGCGGACAGTCGAATAATAAATTTAAAGCGTCATTAGTACGCAGCAACGTTCGAAAATTTGATTAATCTCCAGGAAATAGCAGCGCGCCTCGAACACCCGGAGCATAAGAAACGTGGGAAAACAATTTCCGAATTCCAGCTGAATTGCAATTTCGTTGAAATTTGTCGTTTTTTTTTTTTTTCTTTGAGGACCAGCGTTTATTGCTTTCAAAAGTGCTTGTTTATGATTTTTCCCCCCCGAGGCAAAATTACCGAAAGAGGCAGGAAGTAAATAAAGTTCCATCGAGTCCGAGGTACGAGACGGCGCATCTGGCGCATCGCGGACGCGAGCCTGCATAAGCTTCTCGCGGAATGGCTATTTCAATCATTTTTTTAAAATGGTCCATAACGCGTTTTACGATGTAACGCAAAGCACCGTTGAGTCGCTCGTGCAGTCTTCGCCACGAGAAATGGCATTCTACCGAGATTTATTATGACCGCGCAGAACGCAGTGGACACGCACCTTGACATCCTTTGCTGCTCCTCCACGATTACCGAAATGCCGTTCGCTTGTACACTGTGAAAAAATGTTGTTTCAAAATTAATGAACGGTATTAGAAGCTTTTTTATTTATAAACCTTTTCTCAAATATCAAACACGTTCGTTGCAATTTTTTACAGTAAATTTTTTATTCTTAACAACATTTTTTTAAATTTTAGGCGAAAGATTTGTAATTTTTATAACTGGTATTTTTACTTTACGGAAAATGTAAGTAATGCAAGTAAATTTTGACTTCCAGTACATTAAATTTACAGTTTATTTTTAGTGTTTTCGCGGAAGTTTTTCGCTGCGTCCCATTTCTCTGAGAGATAAAAACTGACATTTAGGAGAAAGCGGTGCGAAATGGGACAGTGAATCAAAACGGGACACACAATTGGGATGCATCGACGGGGCAAAACGGAACATTCTAGAATTATTGGAAAATTGCGTTTTTAAAAATGCGATTTTCCAATAATTTTAGGACGTCCCTTTTTGCCTCACTGTCCCGTTTTACCCCGCTCTCCGCTAGTTCTTAAGAGATACGCCTTTATCGCCCGCAGGTCGCACGAAGAATAACGCCATTTTACGACAGATGGTGGTTCGATTGGTGCATCCGATTGAATTTTTCTGTCAGCGGCGTGCGAACGCTGCGTACGGGTTTACTGTTCAAACACTGTAAAAGCGAACAATTGCCGATCTACGTTCGAACTATTGTAACGTTCTCCATGGCGGGTTATGAGTTTTGTTCAATTTCCGTAGATGGAAACTACATCGGGATTCCAGCTACACAGCGCTGGATTCACGGTCGGCAACGCTATGCCGATCTCGCTTCAAGCCTCTCAATTTTTCGAGGAAAAAATCCGGACCTCCGTGTACGAAAAAATAAATAAAGAAATAGAAATAAATAAAGAAACAAAAATAAATAACGAAATAAAAGTAAATATAGATACAAAAATAAAGAAAGAAACAAAAATAAATAAAGAAATAAAAATAAATAAAGAAATCCACGAAACTTAATCCCTGCGAAATATTTTGCATGAAAATATGCACGGATGCACCAGTGCACGTAAAGCACAGGCCACACCTCGTGTCGTCGTGCGTCCGAGCATTTTTCAATTACCTCGATGTCATATTTCTGTGCAAGCTCGAAAAGCTCGAAAAGCTGACGACACACAGGAAGTAAACATGTGCGTTACTACCACTGCTGTAACGAGCTTGCCTTTAGCTTGTCCCGTGAATCTGCACCAGTGCAGTCGCTGGTGCGTAACTCGAACCGGATTCAATAACGAATACCACTACACCGCCCCCGCTTTCGCCGCTCGAGAGCCCTTCTGCGGCACCATACCTCGATCCGGGCGTTTCGTGGGCAGAGAAGTACACTTCCTCCCTCTTTCTCCTCTAGCGACGAATGGAGCTTAATCAATAAATGTTTTACTATTATCGATGCAGCTATAATAATTCGAAATAAAAAAATGTTAACATGAGTGCCACATTGTTTATTATATTGAGAAGGAAACAGACGATATGTCTGTCAGTCAAGGAGATACGATGCACTTCTTAATGATGACTTAAGGTGATGTCAAACCGGGTTTATACACCCAGAAAAATGGTTTATTAAAATCAAATAAATTTCGATTTTCAAACGACGTTTATTAACCCTGCGTGTGTACTCTATATTTTCAGAGACACTGGGTCTTTTAGGGAACAGTCGGGTTTTCAATATTATCTAGACTGTAAAAAAATCTGAAAGTATTCTGGGGTACTTCTTGAAGTGTCTACTACGTGGCCCAGATGTTACCAAAGTCAAAAGTTTAAAACCGTTGTTAACAAAAATTGAAGAGCAGTCGAAAAAGCTGAAAAAACGGAGAGTTTCAAATTTCGGCTGTTCCTTCAAAGACCCATTTAAACACACAGGGTTAAGATAAAAGAAATGGTTGCCTTCCTTAATAAAATTCTTATTAATTTCAATTTACACTCTTTCTTTTCTTGTGACGAATAGAGCTTAATCAATAAATTTTCTAACCATCACCGATGCAGCTATAATAATCCAATCCCATATGTCATATTCTCGAGATTCCGTCGTTCATAACATATAAGAGTGAAACTCGAAAATCCCAAATTTCGGCGTTTATAGCGTATAGGAGTGAATTTCGAAAAACGCAAATCCTAGATAATTATAATTATAAATCAATCCCATATGTTATATTTTCGAGATTTCGGCGTTCATAGCGTATGGGAGTGGAATTTGAAAATCTTAAATCACTCCCATATGAAATCTTAATTAATCCTATATAGAAAATCTTAAATCACTTCCGTATTTCTATATTAGAAATTAAAAAATGCATCTTCCCAGTGATTTTACTTTATTGTTTTTTTTTTTTTTTTGTAAATATTATGATCCGATTATTTGGAAGATAACGACAATTGCCAATACGACAATTGGATCTCTATTTAGAAGGGCGAAAACAAAGCTACGAGGAAGGTGAATTATGAGAAAAGTTATATAGTTACTCGAATTATTAATTTTATTATCCATCGGTGTTCTCGAGGATGCGCCCGAGTCTCTCCGCGAAGGCGGAATCAACGGGGAAGAAGATCCAATTTTCTTCGAGTTCTATATCGCTCGAGAGCGCCCGAGAAAACGAGAACGAGTATCACGTTAATGGTCGACTATAATTACACCGTAGGTGTCGTGAGCACGAGTGAGACAGAGCGGAAATACCCGTGCCGGAAAATGTGGAATAACTCTGATAATCGAAAGCTACGAGTGCTTCGAGTTATCATTAACGGAGTTCAATTGCTCTCAGCTCGGGAAATTCCTTCGACTCTTCCAACGGGATCTTTTCCCCCGAGTCTTGAACACGATCTCGGCGAAGAGGGCAGAGCCGGCGTTGGAAAATGAAAATAACATCGAACAACTCGTAGAGCTTCCCACTCACGTTCCTGATGTCATAATCGATTACGAAGTTTCCCAACGACATTCGATACCTTCGCAGTATATCTTGTGAACGAACAAGATCCGACTCAACGCACTTTTTATAAATCTCCAAAAAAATATTTTTAATATATGTAATTTAATATATTTATATAAGTTGGCCAGCAGAGCGAATGGACCGGTTGGAAGCGCCCGTAACACGAAAGCTCGTTTTGTATAATTGTATTTTATTAATAACTAGCGGTTATGTTGGCTCACGCGCTTCACTCACTCGCATGAATCGCTTGGCTCGCAACATGTGGAAATCCATTCCATATATAGTAGAATTCCGAACTTCATTCTATATGCTATAAAAATCAAAATCATAGCATACAGAATGAAATTTTGGAATTGCAAAATCCGTTCCAAATTCTATGAAAACCGAAATTCCGAAATTAGAATGGATTTCGAAACGTCGAAATCCATTCTTTATGCTATGAAAACCAACGGAGAGGGTCAGCTTCACCGAAAGAGTGCTCAGCTGGAGGGGGGGGGGGGAGGGGGTGGAGGCAATCATCGAAGCCAAAAAACAAATCCTCAATTTTCCAAAATATATATAAGAAGATTATTATACCGCTACCTTGTCGTTATCTTTGCAATCAATCAAAATTTTATATCAAATTTCCAAACAAGTTCAGAACCAAATCTCTTTCCATAAACCTAAAAAAAAATCTGTTCATTGCGCTTCTTTTCTCTCGCCAATCTGATTTCCTATAGATGTCAGTAAATTAGTAACGCACGAATAGGCCACTTTCGATGCAGGGTTCCACTTAAGTCGGCCAGTACGGCGAACGGGCCAGTTAGAAGGGGTCATAACGCGAAAGCTCGTTTATTCCAACGAAAGAGTATGAACCGGGCGGCCCGGGGCGTCCAGAGCGCCATCGGCTGGATGTTCGGCTCTGTCCGTGATCAATGGAATAAGAAGTTGGATGGGTTCCAAGGGGTGATACGAAGCCTCGTGAGCGAGCGAATCGCGGACCTCACCGTCCTTCTCAGGCGCAGAACGGGCGGTGCAATGTCATCCCTCTCGATTGGAAAAAACGTTCCCATGGTCGGTAAGGGAAGTCTCGCCGTCACCGAGAGTGCTCGCGTTATTCCACGGAATAAGTGCGGCCAGAAGTAGAAACTCGTTCATATATAGTACACGTGGAAAGTCGCTTATCGATAACTGCAAAGGCTATCTGGTTTTCCGCGGTCGGCTTCACCACCCTGACCGTTTATCCTCAATTTTATTCCCAAGCCTGCCGCGGAAATTACGGAAATGCTCGCCGGGATGTTCTTTTATTCTTTCACCGATCGCGAACTGGTCGTTATATTCAGCTCACGTTGAGCAGATATTATCTGTACGTTTATTGCAATGTATCGTACAACTTTACCTGGCGTTTCGCTTAATGCGTTATAAGACACATCATTTTCAAGAGATATTATCTATAGGTTTATTGCAGTGTATCGCACAACTTTACTTGCCATTTCGCTTTAATGTATTGTATGACATATAAATTATTTTTTTCTTCTCGTTTTCAGGTCGTTAAGATGATGATCGTCGTGGTGGTTATATTCGCCGTATGCTGGCTACCGTTTCACGTGTACTTCATCGTGACCTCATACCTTCCGGAAACCACGAACAAGCCCTACATTCAGGAACTTTTTCTCGCGATTTACTGGCTCGCGATGTCCAACAGCATGTACAATCCGATCATCTATTGTTGGATGAATTCGAGGTCAGTATATTATCACAGTCCAAAAGTGATGAATGTTGCCGGGTCCACGTATCAATAGATTGATTTACTTGCTAATCGGTATGGGCCATATTAACCACCTTGCGCCTTAATTCTTATTGTGAGAGATGAGAAAGATAATTCATGATGTCGGCATTAGAGGTGCATCGATTGGGGAATATCCGAACGGGAATTCATCTCAACCAACCGCAGAAGGGGATGGAATTTTCTTATCAATCTAAATTTGTATCGAATAATTTTGCATTAATACCTAAACAGAAATTGTAATTTTCGACTGTTTAATCGAATTCGAGGTCAGTATATTGGTATTGGGTAAAAGTGGTGAATTTTGCTCGGTCCAAGTATCAATGGATTGATTTACGGGCGAATTGGTGTGGGCCATATTAACCACCTTCGCCCTAATTACTATTGTGAGTAATGAGAAAGATGATTCGTGATGTCGTCATCAGCGGTACATCGATTGGGGAATATCCGAACGGGAATTGGTCTCACCCAACCGGAGAAGGCGATGGGATTTTCTTATCAATCTAAATTTTTATTAGAGAATCATTCATTAATACCTAAACAGAAATTATAATTTCCGACCGTTTAATCGTGAGATTCTCAATTATCGTGATCGACAGTTAAAATCTACCATTATCTTTCCACGAAGCCACCAATTAAATCGCGACAACATAAAAATTCGTAGATAAGTCGTGTTTAATTAGCATTTCTCTCGATTCCTCGTGACAGTAATCGTTATTACCGTGCGCAGATTACTTTTAATATTATCATAGCAAGTATACGATCCAGGATACTTGTAACGATAATGAGTGAAATTTTATTACGAAATTTTATCCCGCCACCGCCTCGGCGGGAAGCAATTTTCCAGATATTCCGATCCAATTACTCTAGGAAGCGCCGAGTGTGCGCACGCGGAGATTGCATCAGCGAAATGCAAATTACCCAAACGACTTTAGATCCTTGTCGAAAACTGCGTGAAGCTATATGGTTTACATTTTTTCAATTTTTGTTTTTCCGACTATCTAATTTTTCCACAAAAAAAAATGCCGCTTGTTCAAATTTTTTCGTCGATTGCGCGGTATCGGAGTGTGTAGATTAAATCCGCGTCGCGCGCGGGGCGCATTCGATCGGTATTAGCTGAACGTAAACCGGACGCGAAGGCCAATGCCTTTGGGCACGAAAGTTTTATCAAAGACGGTGAGAAATTTATCGAGTGACGAAAATCGCCACGCGGACTTGAGACGGGCTTTGTAGATCGAGTTCAAGAAGTTTAACTACTTTAGCAAGTATGCGCCCCCCGAGTTAGCATGTATACGGATTACACGTGACTCGATTTTCGCTGCGCGCAGGGACGCCCGGGCGAACTTGTCAACGCCGTACATTTGAGCTATCCGAAACTTTTGCCATCGTGAACGATGTAAGTTGGTGCGCAAACCCCGCCGGCATCTCGGATGCCACCGGACCGACACTCGCTAAAAGTTCGGCGAAACATTCGCGGCGTCTGCGACGAAAAGATCTGACGGCACGCGAAAGGACTTTGCCGATGAATCTCGCTGTGCATTGTGGAGAAAGTAAAGTTGGAATGCGACTAACGACCCTGTACTTCGTAACAGGGTGTTGTTAAGGTCTCGTGACATGCACTTTCTACACTTACCGGGCCGACCCGTACTCGACACCTTTCCCTTATGGTCTTAATGGGCAACAGGAGGTTGAGCTCTTTCTTCAGTGGGCCGTTTTACCCCGGCCAAAAGGCCACCCCTGCAACCGGAGTTGCAGAAGTTCTTGGAGATTAATCTGATTCTGGACTAACGTCAGTAATCATTTCCAAGATATCGGCATGAGATTTAATTTCATATTCATTCAAGTTATAACGACTGTGTTTTGCATGGACAAATTCTGCAAGTGAACACATTTTTTTCGTCGGTAAAACAGGAAGGTCCAATAGCCGCTTAACTGGAAGTTAGTTATATTAAGAGAATGAAAATATGGGAACAAAAATAGTCTTTCGACAAATTGGGTTGAACTAAACGAGAGTGGTAAAACATTCTCATAAATTTTATGTACAATTACAGTAATGGATTTTTACGTATAATTAAGTAATGAACCTGCAAAATTTGAAGCATATGTATAGCATATTAATTATGTGAAGTCGGTTCAACGAAATCGTCCCGTTCCGTCGGTAAAATAGGAAGGTCCAGCAGCCACTTAACTGGAAGTTAGTTACATTAAGGTAGTACTAGCACAATGACTGACGCCGCCTAAGTTCGAGAGAAAAAATACAAAGATTACAAACACTTTTCGATGAGAAAAAAATCTGAAAAAATTCTAGCATATAAAAAGTGCTGAAGAGATTGTTTTTACATAAAAATAATTTCAGAATGTTCGTAACAAATTACTAAAACAAAAATTGTGCAACAAATTACCCGGCAACCAATTTTTTTTTATTACGAAAATGATTTGTTAATTTTTCTGAACACATATGAATTTTTTCAGAATTTTATCTAATACTTGAAAATTACGATTTTAAACGAATTTTAACATAAAGGATACGAATAAAATTTTGGGATCATTATTATGGACGAACAATCTTATCAGCATCGACCATATACTTGATTTTTTAAAGATTTTTATCCGATCGACAAGTGTTTGTAATTCTCTTTTATTCCTCTCAAACTTAGGCGACGTCAGTCATTGCACTAGTAGTACCTTAAGAGAACGAAAATATTTTTTCAACAAATTGGCTTAAACTAAATGACAGTAGTAAAACATTCTCATAAATTTTATGTACAATTACAGTAATGGACGTATATTATGTATAATTACAGTAATTTTATGTATACGAAGTAATAATCTACTTTTTCAGATTCCGACGGGGATTCGCGCAATTCTTCTCCTGGTGTCCGGGAATCCACGTGGCCCCGGAGCCATCTCTGTCCCGCTCGGAGGCGGTTACCTCGCGTTACAGCTGTACCGGCAGTCCGGAGGCCAACACGAGGATATCACGGAACGGTATGTCGAGCGAGTCGAGCTCTAACCGACGGTCGACCGGTCCCTGTACCACCGCCTCCAATACGCCTCCGGGAGGCTCCCTCGAAGATAACACACACGATAACACAGAAATCTATCATTTACACCAATTTAGCGATCTTCGCGACGATAATTCGTCACCCAGAGCCTCCAGTGCGGATTCAGCTGCCTGCACGAGTACGACAGTAGCTTCGAGCCTCACATAGAATACAGTGATTTCATTATTCTCATCGATTTGTCCAATAATTTTTATGTACTTTTTTCTTACTTTCGAGAAAACGGAAAACAATGTTAAAAAGATCGAGTGCAATTTCTCCGGACCCGTTTAGTATCAATTAATTTTTATTTATACTCCATGTTTTTAAAAAATAAATTTGTTTTTTACACTGTTCAAAATACACCTGTATAAAAATCACCATGGCGCTAACAACAACTAACTGTATTACTGAATTCTCCGGTTAAAAAAAAACATGCCTCGGATTCATCTGCTTGCACGAGCACGACGGTAGCTTCGAGCCTCACATTGAATACAGTGATTTCATTATTCTCATCGATATATTCAATACTTTTTATTTACTTTTTTGTTATTTACGAGAAAACGGAATACAATGTTAAAAAGATCGAGTGCAATTTCTCCGGATCCGTTTAGTATCAATTCATTTTAATTTATACTCCATGTTTTTTAAAAATAAATTTGTTTTTTACACTGTTCAAAATACATCTGTATAAAAATCATCATGGCGCTAAAAACAACTGACTGTATTACTGAATTCTCCGGTTAAAAAAATCATGCCTCGGATTCTGCTGCTTGCACGAGTACGACGGTAGCTTCGAGCCTCACATAGAATACAGTGATTTCATTATTCTCATCGATGTATCCAATAATTTTTATTTACTTTTTTTTATTAATTAAGCGAAAGCAGAAAACAATGTTAAAAAAGATCGAGTGTAATTTCTCCGAACTCATTTAGAATCAACTACCTTCAATTAATACTCGATGTTTTTTTTCGAAATAAATTTGTTTTTACGCTGTTCAAAATAGACTTGTATAAAAATCGTCATGGCGCTAAAAACAACTGACTGTGTATTACTGAATCCTTCGGTTAAAGAGAAAAAAAAAGTCCCTCTGTAAATGTTGTTATTCTATTTGGCCTGCAGGCACGGTGCGGATACCGCTGCACTTGCATCAGTCGAGAGGAATCGGCCCGGGTAGTGATCGCTTCCCGGCCCATCATCGGGGCCACGGAAGACGCTGGAGGGCGCCGCAGTCCCGAGGACACGTGTCCTGACAGGAGGAGGACGCGACTCAGCAGCAACGAGTTCACACCTGGATATGAGCGAAGCCGGTCGCTCCGTGTCTCATTTAAATCGATCCTCGAACGCTCTCTCGAGTGAACAGTCGTCGAGAAACCGGAAGGATCGCGAGTCGATTATCGCGGACTTATGAAAGTCCCGCAAAACGCTCGTGTCTTCGCGAGCGTCTTTCCAGGTCGCATCCGCTCTGTAGGCGAAGGAATTAAACTAACTACGACGCGTGACTTCCGCGAGGAGACAAACTCTTCGCACGAAAAATTATATTTACGAGAACGTCGATCGTTCTTGAACGGCAATGTCCGCGCGAGAAACAGCCGATCGAGCGTGCGTGACGGTCACGGAACGATCGCCAGTGAATCACCGCATTGATCGATCACAGACGATTTTTCGATCTCTCGCTGGTTTTCCCCTGTAATCAAACGAAACTCGATCAAACTTGAGGAATTAAATGACGGAGGAGTGACGGACTTGATTGCGTATTTATCAAGGCTGTAGATTCACAACAAGTAAAAGGATACACTTTTTTACGACGTTCATTCCCTGATCTTCGATGTTCATTCATCGGTGTATTAGGCCTGAACTATAATAGAGCTCCGCGTTGGTAGAAGGGCTGATGGGGGCAATGCCGATAGTCCTCGTTGCGAATTATTTGAATGATTTTTTTTAAAGTTGGACTTGTTGTTGGAGGAGAGCCTGCATTTTTGTAAATTTGTAAATATGTTGATTGCGGGAATTGTTTGAGGAATATTCAGTGCACGTGCAATTTCACGGCCTCAGAACGAAATGATGCAGAACGAAAAATCATGGTGAAGTAACGGAGCATAGGAAAATTTAAACTTGAACATTCCATCATAGTAATTCCGGAATGTAATTCAAGTATTTTTATTGATATTTATTGATTATTTATTTATTTTTATTTATTGATATCGATTGATTGTTATTTCATCGCATCAAAACCGTGTTGCTTAATGTACGCGCTGTAAATAGACGAGCATTTTATTTATCGATGTCTTAACATTTTATTGTGCCTTGCTTTCAAGGCTAGCCTATGTCCGGTTGTTGCGTTTTTAAAAAATTCGAATTAGGCTAATTAAAAGTTACAAAAATGTACTATTTGTATTTGCATTCAAGAAACTGCTCTGTAATCTTACGCCTTATTGCCCCCATGATTCCCTTCGACAATGCGAAATTCTCACGAACATACCGCGGACTAATGGACCAATGATCTATAAAGATGTATACTCGAACAGCTTCCGAACGATATAGGAACGATTGTCAGTCTTTTTTAACGTGAAAATAAAATTAAATGAAAATATTTAAAAAAACGAAACAAAATAAATTATATGCAGAATGAAATATGAGAATAATAAAATAGAAAAAAATGCACTATGCTTAACCGACAATGAGAACAATCGATGTTAGAATTTCTCGATGGTGATGCTTAGTGCTTTAATAAATTCTGGCTTAATATGACTTCCTGATTTTAAATAAATTAGCTAACAACAGCGCGAATCGCATCTTTCTGAAGCGTTAATATAGCAAATTAAACAAAAAAAAAAAATCGTTTGGAAAATAAATGTATTTAAATCAGCGAAAGAAAAGAAATCTATATTGCAAATCAGGAAGTCCCTTAAGCCTATTAATAATACCAGATAGAAAATAATCTAAATTGAATAAGAAACACAGGGAGTCGAGATTTACGGGTTTGCGAGAAATTATTAATAATACGATTATGGTGAATGTTTCTATAACACGTACGAGATTTTTGTGTTCCTAAATGCCTGTATGTTAAACGTTAAAGTGTAATGTAATATGTGTGAATGTTCTAGTGTGGTAATCGCGGAACATTTATGTCGCGCAATGAGCACCGAAATGCTAATATCTACATCGAGATCGAAATTTCGATATTTTTCATCTTGGTCGTGATAAGGAAGGGGGGAGGGCGTCCAAGAAGTTGTGCCAAACCCAATTTAAAAAAACGTTTTCGTCTGAGAGATTTTAAAGCGAGTGCAAATTCATTTAACGTAACTCGAAAAGATATTATTCGCTAATTGTTACCATCGATGGTGGTTTATCAACGTATCGAGTGAATCGAACTACAAGAAGGGGCAAAAAGAAAAAGTTAATGAAAAAAGTAACCAAAAAAACAAAAACGATACTCTGGGAAAACCAAACGCTTTTTAAAAGATAAAATGTAGGTGTACAAAGTCGCTACACTTGATATAGTTAGGTAAATTCGTTATTATAATGAACTCAATATATAATTCTTGTAAGATAATGTGTAAATGCGTGTATATCGCGGAATTGCGACCGATCGGGCGAGACAATTTATCTGCTCCTCAATGCAGCGACGAATAATTCATATTTACCGAAACTGAGAATAATTTTTTACTATGTTTCACTCAAGGCATACCGAGTACGTGACAAAAAAAAAAGTTATCGCAATCAAATCGATAACGAAGCATCGAATTGACTCACTAGACTGTGTTTCCAAAAATGCAATTTTTTTGTAGCTCTCTTGGAATTCATATAATTTAATATGTTCGAACTCTTAAAAGCTTTATGTGTCACGATATATTAACTTGAGATAGATCGAAATTCGATATTTCAATTCTTTCCCTTTTATTTGTGCCGTATTTCCGCGAGGTCGTACGACCAAGTTCGCACCAGGTAAAGTGAGCTGAAGACGTACCGTGTGGTCTTTTAATTCATCTGTTTCTGTCGCTGTTTACTTTCGGGATAAATTCCATATTTGGAATTGCAGCATACTGCATATTTGGAATTGAAATATATTTATTTGAGACCCATCACACACATTCTTATACCGACTGTGCTTGATTCTTTGATTCACGATGCAATCAGCGACAGAAAAAGATGAATCAAGGAACACACGAGGAGCCCATCGGCGCCAACGAATCTCAGCCGCGCGCAAAATAGTCTAGTGAAATTTATAAAAAGTTGACGAAACAATGATTTTACACATTTATATAGAATATAGGCACGAGGTTCTCAGGGGTGTCTGATTTTATACGGGTTTCAAAAGATTTTACAGAGACGCTCGAACTCACTGAAAAGTAAGATTCTGTACCTGATTCTATCGCGTGGTCGTTGTAGGGTTTTATAATCGAATTTTCTCGAAAAATTTTAATATTATTTACAGTCGCTTCTTATAATTTTTACAGTAGAATCAGCACTTCTATGATTCACATTAAATTATGTGTTTAATTGCGATCAAATTTTTGTTCTTAATCAACAAATAATCGAAAACATCTCCGTACTAAGACAGACACTTTCGCGGCAGCATTGAAATATTACACTGATTCAAGAGCGGTTAATATATTTGATATTACATTTTATAAAAATCAATCATTTGGATTAGTTTGGGTGATGTTGTTGAACCAACTTTTATAACATTTTTGTTACAAAAATCGCGTTAGCTTGTAAAACTTTTAAACTACTGGCTTTATTGATGGACAACGATTACAATACATACCTTCCCGATGTAAGCCGTACGAAAAATGGAGTTGGCAACGTTTTTTAATTTTTTTTTTTATTCTAAAAGGGATGAGCTGCAAAAAAATTATATTTTCGGATGCTTAGGCTCCGATGGGTTAATGATTTCATCATAAATCTAGATAAATGTGAAACACAATAGGGCGTATACTTTAAGTCCAACGGCTTGTACACTACATTAAAAAAATATCTGTTACAATAAGTAAACCCTCGTGAAACAGCACACGAGGAGCCAGACCGTGAAAATATTATAAGTAAGTGTGTTAAACATCGACGAAGAATTCTCTTTCATCGATTGACGAATCCCGTCACGCGCTCGTTCTGTATAATGTTTGACAAAAAAAAAAAGATAGTTCGGTAACACCGTAATCAAATGTCGTATACTCTACTGTGACTGTATCCTGGATGATGCATAATAAAAACACCTTATTTTTCATTCAGAATTTATATTACGCGTAACAATTGTCCGAAACAATCGGTGAATAAATTATCAGCGATACAATAAAACGCGACGAAGCCAAGATTGCGGGTAATATTTTAACCCGACGTGTCCTCCTCTCATATTGACGGTCGACCAAAAGGTACAGGCGAAAGTACTCGGATCCATCCGGTCGACGAACATTTTGCCCTGAAAAAAAATTAAAAACAAAATAATATCACGATGAATCCGGCGCAAAAATTTCTTATGAAAAAAATCGTTGAAACGCTGTCTAAAAAAAAAATACTGCGTGTCACCGGCACTCTATCGACTTATGGTACACGCGCTCGGTGGGTAAAGGTGGGAAAATCTACATTACCTGCAAATGGTCAATCTCGTGCTGGGCTACTCTAGCGGCCCAGCCGTCGGCGTCCCAAACGAATGGTTTTCCAAAAGTGTCCAATGCGTCGATCCTGATCGTTTTGGCTCTCGGTACAACTGCAGAATAACCGAGAATGCTCAAGCATTCCTCGGTGTGCTTGAGGGTCGCGTAATCGATTACTTTCATCATTGGATTGACGAACACTTGCAGCGGTACCAATTCCATTTGTCTGGATTTACGATATGCGTCGTCGAACTTCTCGAGATGCTCCTTGGTTACTTCCATGAGAAATATTTGATAGGATAGACCTATCTGGTTCGCGGATAGACCCATCGCGTGGTGTTTCCTCATCACGTCCGTCATGTGTTTGATCAACTGTAATCAATGTGAATTAGTTAATCGTACAAAAGGAGATTGCTACTTAGTATGGAGTTGGATATCAAAAATAATTTAATTCTCAGTCGCTGAAATGCTCTGTGAGAATTCTAAAATACTTCTTTAAAAATGAATTACACATATATTCTAAACGAAAAGCTTAATTCGATCAAAATTTTAGTATTTTGCATTATGCCAAAATATGAAAATTATCAGCCGTATTAATGATTTCATGGCCTTTAATTTTATATAATGATAATGACAAAAAGTTATGAACAATTTATTTTAAAAATAAATGTAAAAAAGATCAGAAAACTTTTTATGTTTTCATTTCGTGTGATGCATTTTTAAGCAATAATGCAACCATTTTTTATGTATTCAATTATTTAATTATATAAAAATTTTGCATAAAAAATGTTCATGAAGAACTTTCACGCAAAGTTTTTTCGTTTCAAGCTCACACATTTAAATTCCGGAGCGGCGATCATTTCCGGCTCGACGGGCAGCGCTGGTGTGCGCATCACAGGGTCTCCAACTTGGCAGACATGGTTGTATGGCAGCTTACATCGAGGCTCGAAGTGCCTCCGAATCGCTGTCTTCACGCTTTTGAAACTCAAGTGTCGTCTCACAATCCTCTCAATTGCGACACTGCCCTCTCCAACATGCAAAATTGTCCGAAACATCGCTGTTATTCACTTGCTACGAAACGCGACCACACTAACCACCTTTATTGATAGATCGCGTTACGCTTTGTTGTCAGATCGGCGCACTCACGGTGGCCAACCTGATTTCGATATTACCGACGGAGCGAAGTGACGACCCGCGTGCAGAATATAGTGTGATTTCTGCCGTCCCATCGTATGGTAATATTGGTAGTCTTCGCGTTCATATTTTCGTTCTTAGAATAAAATTCCACAATGATTTAATATCAATTTTCAATTTTTTAATGCTTCAAATTATTATAATTTTTCTTGTCTGAACTTTGACAATTGAACAATTATGAAAAATGTACGGATTGTTAATTACAAAAGTTTGCTTGAGTTCCTTTGTGTTTTTCATAAATTTTGTGAAAAAGTGATAAATAAGTGAAATAAAGGACTTTTCTTTAACTTGCCAAAAAAACCTCACGAATAATTGAACAGTTATGAATAACTTATGAATAGTTGTTTAGAAAAGTTTGTATGGATACAATCCATTTGTTCTTTTCATCAATTTTTTGATAAACTATAAATAGGTGAAACAGAAGATTTTTCTTCAAATGCCCAAAAAAAAAACCTTACGAACTGCGACTAACAATAAAGGGTGGACATGCGAATAAGATATCGAGGAACACATAAAAATATTTTGTAAATACTTTATTTGACATTGTTGTATCCAGATATTCGAAGAAAACATAACTAAGCTGCGCCATAGTTTCTCCTACAGTTAAAAAAAAACACAATTTTTGTTTTCCATCGTTGGTTTTGTTTCGCATCCTTTCTCGACAATATTAACAAAGTGACTAGGTAGTGAGAGCGCAGCCCGGATGCTCGAGGGCTTTCAATTCGTTATAAAAAATCGTATAACCTCTCATCATAACTTATTCATCTTGTATTACTTCAAAGTAATAGAGACAGATATGTAGGCACGTCGTTGGTAATTCAATCGTTATGTTTCGTAGTTATTCCCTCCGAACTTTCGCACAGTTTCATTTTGTAACGCACGCGCCGATGCGCGCTTTTTCTGATTTAAATAAATCGTCACGATTAATAACTATTTACAAGAAAAAGGAAAAATAATAATAAAACGTGAGGAATACAATAGAATAAAATTATCATACGACAATTTTTCGGCCACGTTTACACGGCGAGAGGAACCGTCGAACGGCCCGCGGCAGTTTCGATGAATTTCAGGTTGCTTTAAAAGAAATTAATTTTACAAAGAAGCAAAAACAAATGATCGTCGAATATTTAATGAAAATAAAAGAGTAAAACATCGCAAACCCTGCCGCGGTAACACGCGTAGAACCCGCCGTGTAACGCGATACCGTAGCTGTATAATAATTAATAGTAAAGATGACCCGAACGAAAAATCGTATCGCGAAATAATACAACAATTCAACTAAAAAAATACCGTGGTTAGTTTGCTTTTTTTCTTTCGTGTAGTATGGGCTCAATATGAGCCGTCCATTGTAACGTTTTTTGTTTTATTAGTCTTAAAAATTGTTCTATGTTACAAATCATCACTACGAAATGCTCTATACATGCTTTTCAGGAACGATCGTCGCGAGTTCTTTTTTTTTTTGTCGTTTACGGAGAAGCGCGAGCGATCTCCGAGCCGTGTGAACGGCGCAAACGTCGCTCGGTAGAAAATGTGATATAGCACCGAAAAATCATTGAACGCTGATCGCCGGAAATCCGCCTCGCACCATCCGGTCTTCAACGCTCTTGCGTGACACGCGAACGACCGAACATTTTTTTTTTTTCTTATAATTTTTTTTCCTCACATTTTCATCATCGTCACTCGTCACATACGCCAAACGTGGCTTCACACATTTTTCGCGGACGAAATTCTTTCTCACCGTCAATACACACACACACACACATACACAGAGACACACATACATACACGTAAACGACACATACATAATCACACGTTATCCTCGTTACAAGAATAAAAGTCGTACTCGCTTATATTGCTTTATACACCTATTTACAGACGTTTCACGCGGCGGGACCGCCCAAAGAAGATGAACAAAATACAACAATAGTCATTAATGTTTAATATGGATCGATCTCGGAAAGAAGAAAACGGCGGTCCCGCGCTCGCCGTATCTCAGGTATACGTAATACTAGTGAATTGTGTTCATTTTGTTTTTCCCAATTTTCTTCTCCCTTTTTTATTCCAAAATTAATTCTTCCGATTCTCCCTTGCTTTTTTTTTTGCGGTATAAAAAAAACGAGAACCGTACGCACGAAAAGCTACGAGGGATGGTACTCGCTTTGTCACGATGCTCCTTCACACATTTGATATATTTTTCTTTTTCTTTTCATTTACTTAATTTTCCCTTCATTTTTTTTTGTTTTTCATTATACCGTTCGAAAAAATGTTCAATTTTTTTTTTCAGTCTCATAAAGTTCTTCCTCTTGTTTGTTATCGTATCTTCTTCGTATCGACCGTATGTTTCTCGAATGCTTCGATGTGCGGGAATGCGACGAGGATTTTTCTTCTTTCTTGTTTTTTTTTTGTCGGTTATTGTTTTGACGGACAGCGGCTCGTGGAGAAAAAGGCACTTGGTGGGTATGACGTGTCGCACTTCCTTCCGGAGCGCCGCGTCCCGAAGTTACGAGGAACTTCCGCTGCGGATGTTGGTTCTGTTGTTTTTCCATCGTTCAATTTTTTTTTCTTTTTTTTTCGGTTTCCCATTGTCGTCCGGCAGTTGACCCTGGGTGGCATTCGAGTGTTGGAATTCGGCGCGAGGACAGCGGTAAAAGAGGATGTCAAAGGACACGCCCGGCATCCAGAGTTGACAATGGACTGACGATCGCGTGCCCGCGCAACAATTCTCTCCGCACGACGGGGCACTCGGCGATATGTGCGCCGATTGTCGCGTGAGCTTCATGCTCACTTGCCTCCGAAAGAGGCGTCTTTTTCGTTTTTTTTTTTATGTTGCTGTCTCTTCGCTGTCCCAAGCAGTGGAATGACGAGAGAACGCCGCAGCATTTTTCTCGTCCATTGAACCGTCTTGGCTCGCACTTTTTCTCTTCTCTCGCCCAGAGTTCCATTCCTTTGGTTTTATTTTTTACTTTTATTTTGCTTCCTTCGTCCTCCTCTTCTCGCACGCAATTTCGCAGCCCTCAACGCCGGACGCTCGCTCCGACGCGACATCTATCATACGGTACGGGAAAGCATTGATTACGCAGTGGAAGGTTCGTGACAGTAGACAGATAGAAGATAGTAGCAGTAATAGCAGTGGTTTTCGTTTGATATTCGACACACTCGACCGCTCCTCGTCGGTGTTTCTCGATGTATTTATTTATTTCTTCTTTCACTTCTGTTGGTTTTCTTCGAATATATTTTCGGTTTTTAGTTTTTTTTTTTCGTTATTTACTGTATTTCATCAGGTCAATAAACGTATATGGTCTTGAGCTGATCCTTGAGCTCGGGAGGAATGGCACATGTCTCCGTTTCCGGTTTCCTCTTCACCAATCGACGCCAACGTCCACCGAGGTTCTTCCGGAAGCCCTTGGCGAAGCCAGGCCTATCCGACTGCAGTCCGTGTACAAGTGTATCCTGCAAAACAAACGAAACGAACGTCATTAGCAAACTGTCCAACGGGCTCGCTCTGTAAGTACATCTAACGAAAGCCCGAGCAGCTTTTCCACGCCTGCGATTGGCTCGCGCTTCGCCGCTCGATACATATCGATTATCGAACCCCGCTTGACCTGCTAGCGCGCGCGATTCAAACGCCTACGCTACCGTGTAAGGCGACTACCTAGTTGGTCGTGTGTTTTAATGTATTTCCGGGCTCATTATTCCTAAGAAATTTACTAAAAACTCGTGAAGGAAGTTTCTTAAAAAAAGAATAATAATTGAAACTAGAATCCTGGTAGAATTTTTAGAGCGTTCCGTGCGGCTCTTACAGGCTCTTACAAGGGCTTTTCAGGGGCCGAATCTAACACTCTGAAAATTTGTACTCTGAAGTGCAATGTTACTTTGCCCACGGGCCCTTGCGACGTTTACCTCAAGTCGTTGAGAAAATATCGACCGAGTCTTATGATGATTTCCGAGAATCCGAGAACATAAATAATCGCGACTTTATGGATTTTTTTGTCGCTTTCCCCCAATGGGAACCCTAGGGACTGCAGGCTTTAATTCCACCCTCCGACCGCGACGGCTCGGCATCAGCAGGTTTCCTCGCCATGCTCGCTAGTGAAATATTCAGCCCGTGTCGCGGCGTTACACGAAGGGATAGCGCCATCCCTGTAGGGCTTAGCTGTAGAGACCGCCGTATATATGTATGCATCGGATATGCCGAAGGGGCGAGTGATGTCTCGAGGTTATTAGACGGGAAGCCGAAGGGCGGCGGGCAAGCGATGGTGCAGCGGCGTACCGATCCGACACGCCAGAGGCGGAGAACCCGTGAGCCCTCTTCTTCGAGCGGTAACCAGAGAAAACCAGTATGGCGTTCTGGTGCTGCTTCTGCTGCTGCTCCCCTAGAAGCCAGCCAACCAGTCAGCACATGCACGGCTCTTGGGCTTGTCGTTTTCTGATCGATAAAACGAGAACCGCCGCTGAGAGAGCCACACACCACCGTTGCATTTTGGTCGTTGAACCTCCGTTCCCGGCTCGGTCTCTATCCCCGTCTGGACTTACATACAACCCGGCGTAGCTTCTCTATACTTTTTTATTTTTACTTCGCGTCCACTCCCTTCCCCTCATATTCCTCTTTCGCTTTCGTTCCCTCACGAAACGTAACGCGTATAGTAGTCGGGGAGCTCATCGGCCTAAAGTTGGATTCATTTGTTGCAGGAGATGTTATCGTATTTCTCATTTCTCGGAATCGTTAAGAGAGAACGAGGACATTTTTTGTTTTTAAAGGTGGTAATGAAATTTATTTTTATCGCATTTAAAAAGAAATATATTTTTTGATGTCTTCTTTTAATTCGTTGAGAATTCGAATTTAGACATGACCGATACGAAATTTTAGAGACTCTTTATAGAACAATTGCTTCATCGGTTAAAAAATCTTTTTTACGGTGTACTAAATAATGAATGTTTCTTTGAAAAAGTAAAATAAACATGAGAGACATTTTTTATGCTTTTTATTATGTATGTTTTTTTTTTAATACTCCGACGAAGTTGGTGCGAATCTTTTTCGCGGGTCAACGCTAAACGCTGATTCGCGTGTCGGCGTCCTTGCCCCTGGCCTTGCAAGTGGATTTAACATAGAACCCTTGGTTTTTCGCGTTGCTTAACGCGTGCACTTAAGAAGTTCGAGCGTCGCTTTCTCGAAGACCTCGAATTTTCTCAGTCGTGTCCAACTTCGATATATCTTGCGCCCACGCGAGTTTCGATACTAAATTCGTTATCGCCGCGCGACAGCTGCAGCGGACGCGGAAGCTTCAAAGCGGTGGCTGTTTCTCGCGGCCGTCGCGTGCAACGACGATGAGCTAGACGCCCCGGGCGCCGACGACCATGGATGTCGCGTATCTTATAGCTCGCACAAATACATAAATGTATTCATGTATGCCCGGACTTATCTATATCTCCGCCTTAACCGGACGGCGTTGCATAATTTTAGTCGCGAATTTAGTACGTTTAGTCGATGTTCTCAAAAAAAATAAACTGTATGTTCTTGACCTTATTACTTCACTCTACGACAGCGCGAATGGACGGCGCTGCCAGTCGAACAGTTTCCTCGTCGATGCAATCGTTAAACATAATTCGTCCTTTTCCGATTACACATTTATAAAGGTTCTAAATTTCGAATAAAATAGTCCGGTCTCATAAAATGTTGTAACTTAACTTTTGCAAATCGAGACCCTCCGATTAAATCGAAAAAAATTCCATAAAATGTTAATGCCAAGGGAAACTTGTTTTGCTTCGTGGAAATAAATATAAATAATCGCAAAATCGCAATTTCAGTCAACATTTAAAAACACTTTAGGATACACAAAAAAAATCATGTATCGAGAAATACCAATTTTGATAAATTATCGAAAATCCCGCATTCTAGCATTAATTTTTTTTATTCAAAAGGTCACACGAGGCAATAAAATGTGAGGTAAGAGGCAGACAGTATATATATAAATATAAATGAACGCAATATCACGATTGTAATCAATGTTTTAAATAACCTTAGGAGGCACAAAAAAGTGTGCATCCAGGAGGACCAATTTTTCACGATTTTACGAATTTACCATTTTACAAATTTTATACCATTTTACCATTTTACAAATTTTACAATTGTCCCATTTTACCATCATTTTTTTTATTCAAAAGGTCACACGAGGCAATAAGCGTGAGGAAAGAGACGCTGCCACACAGCAGCAGGCAAACGGTGCACGGGCAAAGTTCGGGTGCGTCTGAGGGAAGGGGGGGGGGGATGGCGCGGAGCAGCTGTGAGGATTGTGCATCGCATACAGAGGGATCCGGGGGCCCGGCTGGCAACCGACCGCCACCGTCGCTCCTGGCCGCCCACCCACGCTAAATTTAGCGCCGGCCCGAGGGCGACTTGGCACGAAAGTAGCCACGCTCGAACCGTTTATAGAGAGAGAACCGGCGAGACCCAAACCGAATGGCCCAGGCATACGAGGCGTGCGAACGAGCGAGCCGATAAGTGTTGGTCACTCCGCCGTGCGGCGTGTGAGTCTGGCGAACGGGCAGCCGCGGGTACAATATACTTCAATATTTTCACTATACGGTACGGTAGTTGCGGCCCGGACTCTGCCCGAGTTCTAGCGGCGTCTAGAATAAATGTCCCGCTGTCTTTACGACGTCTCGACCGAGAGCGGGATAAAAACGTCCAGCCGTCGCGCGAACCGA
Source organism: Ichneumoninae sp. A BG-2022a (assembly GCA_030522665.1). Classification (NCBI taxonomy): domain Eukaryota; kingdom Metazoa; phylum Arthropoda; class Insecta; order Hymenoptera; family Ichneumonidae; species Ichneumoninae sp. A BG-2022a. Next base: position 28,704 of record JAPYZC010000435.1, on the reverse strand, counting down.
GAGTCTGGCCGTGACGAACGAGAAAGTTTATACTAGAGGAGAGCCGCTCTACGTCTAGACGCCAGCGAGTCGAGTTTCCACGAATTATCGCGGCTTTGCCACCGAAAAATGTTGGCTTCGTGGGACGGTGAAAATTGCGGCGAAACTCCTTGACGAGTTGTTTCGCTGAGAAACCTCGAATCGAGCAAAAATTTCGGGAAGCAAAAGTAAATTGATGGTCAAGAAAATAAAAAGAAAAATTATTACGAAGTAAGAAATTATAAACAGTGATTTGTTTATGTGTTTAGCAGCGAACCGATTTTAGGTAAATTTATTACAAATTACATTGCGAAGGAAATTTAGGCTTGGTTAATTTTAGAATTTAAAAATTCTAAAATTAGAATTTTTATTAAAAAATAAAAATTCTGAAACTGACGAATCCAAAGCGATGGAAAATACCGAGGTTGGTAATCAAGACTGTAACTTTTTTTGTAAAAACATGCCGATAGTTTGAGTTTTAAAAAAATTCTCAGACGAGCCTGCATTGATATGCGCTTCGTGTAAGAATTTACTTTCGACCGGAAACGGTCAGCACCCGTGAAAAAAAATTGATTACAGATTCTGTTACCGACCGGGCGCGGCTCGAACGGATCGGAAGTAACTTTTTATTTCGAGAGCCCGTCACAAAAAGTAAAAATGACTGAACTTCGTTAACAATGAGTTCGGGCTTCGAAGAACGATGTCGCACGAAATTCCCCGAGCGAACGAAAAGAACCTTCGTCTCCGTGACCGTGAGAACGTTCGGACCCGAATTCGAACAGAAGAAAGGAAAAGAAAAGGGAGAAAAAAACGTCAACTCCAAAAAAAATGCCCGCAGTGAAGAAAATAATTGATTACAGTTTTTGTTACCGACCGAGCCGATCGAAAGCAACTGTTCTACTCTCGGCACTTTATTTTTCGAGAACCCGTCACAAAAAGATGATCCGTGTCCACAAAGACGCCCGAGATCGTTAACAATGAGTTCAGACTTTGAGGAACGATGTCGCACGAAAATGCTCGGAAAGAACCTTCGTCCGGGCCACCGTGAGACCGGACGGACCCGAATATGAAGAGAAGAAGAAAGGAAAAAAAAAGCACCGACGACTTCTTCGAAGCTGCCCGCAGTGACGGGAATCGGTAGCATTATCGGAGTTGACACGATACCGGCCTCGGTGGGAGAAAACGAGTGAAAGAGCCGGCAGCGAGAGAGACGCGAGAAATACTTGTAGAGATAAGTGGAGCGTGAAACGGTGAAAAGAGACGAGACGTCGCAACGTCGAGTGGCAAGTAGGAGTCGGGCCGTTTCCAGCGCCTGGATGAGAAGAGACCGGCACGAAACTCTGGCAACGTTGCCGATTGTTTAGGATTTTTCTGTCCGCAAAGGGGGGGAAGGGGGCGCGGGGTGGGGGGAGGACAAACGGCAGCGAGCGAGAACGAAGCAGAGAAAAACGAGTCGTTGAGCGAAGGGAACGAGTCACCGGGTATACCCTGGGCGACTCTGCAAGACGGCGTCTCATACGACTCGCGGCTGGCGCGGTCGCCCGAACGGCAAGCGAGCCCCGTACGAGCGGTGCCTCGTCCTTGGTGAATCGATAGCGACAGTGCACAACCATGGCACACGACATGGCACGGCAATACGACGACGAACTTATTAACCGGCCGACTCTATGCATCACCGCGACTACCGCGACTGTAGGTTATTTAATGATCCACGTAGCGTTGCCACTGTGGGGTTTGAATTCTAGGGCCCCGACGAACGAGGCACACAACGCGGTTGATCGGCCGAGACGATCCAACGCCCATCGGGCGTTGCGGCACAAATCGTTCTGGGGCAAACAACGAGCGGGAATGAAGGATTAAATTTGAGGAAAAAAATTATGAAATAATTATAATTATGATGATTATTATTGTGTAATAATAGTCATTATAACAATGATTATTATAATGACATTATTATTAGGTAATTTTTTTAAAATTATTATCAAGAAGTGAAATTTGAAAAAATAAAAACAAAGACGACAATTTGTTTTATTTTGTATACCGGAAAAACTGGTAAATAATTCGTTTGAATGTACGTAATGCGGTTATACGGCACAATGGAAGATAAGGTCAATGAATATTTTTTTTAATAAAAGTGTAAAAATGGAGTAAAACGAGTGGCTTATCTATTAACCTTTCGGTTTTCGAGACATGAATATTTAGCAGTCTTCCGTGATATTTACAGTATGAGGAAGTTTCATTGTTATTTCTTTTAAAAAAAAGAATTTGAAAAATGCTGAATACAGCCTGTCGAAATTTACGAGTTAGGTTTCTCGAGTTTGGGGTTAAACAAAAAACTAGCAAAAAAAATGCGTTCGCCGAATTGAACTGAAATTGAGCTTCGATAATTTGTGGGAAGAACGAAAGTTTGATTGACAAAAAAAAAAAAAAATTGGCCGATACAGCCAGATCTTGTTTGCGAAACTACATGTATTTCGAGGCGATATCTCCGCGTTAATTAGCAGTGGCAGCTGTCATCGTCAGTCGACACATGTTGGGCGACGAAATATCAGTAAGCTGTCCGATTTCGATGCTTTTCGGTTATAATTGACGAAACATTGAGTAACCGGTTGGCTATTGGGAGGAGCTCCAAAAACCGACTCGCGCCTCGGAAATGAGACGGGAAAGTAAAATAAAAGAATTTTTTTTTAATAACATTATTTTAATGATGTGTGCCGCGATGACAGTGAATTTATGCGAGACAAAACGCGATCTTTCGTCGCCGGCGGGGTTCACGTTTTTGCGAAGTTCGGATAAAATACGACGACGGCGGTGTCTAAAACAAGCACGCGTGGTCACTGTTATTGGCGCACATGCTCGATCCTCGTGACGCTTCACTATACGATCTTTGACGTATCGTGGCGTCCGCTTCACGGTTGCGCGTTAAAACGCTCGTCCGACTTTATTTTCCCACTGTAATCACTACCAAGTCGAATCTTATTTTAGTATCGCGGGGAAAAACGTCGGTGAAAACATGTTTTTCCATTTCGATTATCGTCCAGCCGAGAGTCGTTAAAAACAATTTTTTCGCGTGTTGCAATGGAAATAGTCGAAACCACGCAACATCGCGAATTTATAATAAATCAATTGCCGAACCGACCAATCAATTGAAACTGAAAAAATGTCATATTTTAAATCCAATACCAGATAAATCGTTTCGAATTTTAATCGATAAGTTTTTATGAAATAATAAGAAATACCCGAATTACAATTTTTAAATAAACAAAACCTTCGCTCATAAATAAAGATATTTATAGACTGACCATGGACGCTTCAATAACACGAGACCAGCGTGCAAAATCCAATCCTCGAGCTCTCCACACAAAGATCGCAATTTAATTTTCCATAATAAAAAAATTAATAAGCAGAACAAAAAAAATATATAAGTCCTATTCGCGTACCCACATATCGCAGCAAAGTATGGAAACCATAAATTATTCAACGACGACTCCCGCGCTTGCAAAATCTAAGTCACGCTCTCTTTTTCCCTGTCTGGCCAGTCCCAATATTAGCGAATCGGGTTTTCCGCCTTTCCATCGGGAGACTTCGATGCCCGAGGTCGCCAAACGTCTTCGGGACACCCGCGCCTCGATCCGCGATATCGGCGAAAAATCAAAGACCCTTCCGACTTAAGGTGCAAAAATAAATGTCCAGAGGACGATATTTACCTGGTCGTTGTACAACGTGTACTGTGGCGGTGGCGTGTGAGGCGGATATGGCGGTGGAAATTGCCAGATGAACTGATCGCCGTTGTCGTTCGCGTACGCGAGATTTCCCTCGGGAATCCCGTTGACGACGTCCATCGTGTTGAGGGTGCAGGTGGTGGTGGCGGTGTTGATGCTGCTGTTGCATCGCAACTCGGCGTTGGTCGCCGAAATGACGGTCTGCTGGGCCGCGACTATGGCCGAAACCGGCGTCGCGGTCTGGACGACCGACGGTTCCGTGTGCACCTCGTTACCCGCATGGTCCTCGCGTTTACGCAATTTGCTGCGAACAAGCCGAATGGCGATCATGGTACCGTTGCTCCCGACCATCTTGTATTTCAGATATAGCCGGGTGAGCTTCTTCGCGACGTTGGAAGGAATTTTCGGGCCGTGTAGTGCGCGAATCCTCGATCTAGTCGAGAATTCTGACGCTCCGTTGGCGAAGTAGTGAAAGTGGCGCGGGGGGGAGGTGATCGGTACACAGAGCACTACAGAGGTAGCGATTGTGTACGTCGAAACGCAAAGTTCCAAAGGTTCGAAACCGAGAGCTTTTTTTTTTTTTTCTTTTTTTTTTTTTTTATAGTTTTAGACCGTTCTCGATCGAATTCCCGAAACTGTCAACAAACAAGAGAATTGTTTCTATCACACGACTCGTGTCGGCGGCACCGAAGGCGAAAATCTGAACGTCGTTCGATTTCAGTCTCCGACACTAGGATTAAAGCACCTTTTTTTAACTATAGTATGTGCGGACGCGCGAACACTGATACAGTACACACGTCGCTTTGACTAGTTTTTTTTATATAGATCCTTGGTCCTCTTTTAGTTTTTTTTTTAATCCAACTTTTTTTAAATTTTTGTTAGTCTTAATGTTTCTGTGATTTATTTTTTATTATTTTTTTTTAATGAATTTTTCACAGAAATGGAGTAAATTTTTCGCGGTCGACTATCAGAGCAATATTTTTCACCGACTTTATTCAAATCAATCTATTCCCTCACACACGTTTGATTTTTTTTTAAATTATGTGTGCGAGCTGCAGATTTCGAACTGCGGCGAAATATATATTTCACGACCGACGACGAGAACTCTGACTCGGCGAGCACGACGACAACGACGTGTACGTCGCCTCGATACTCATGTCTCGGTAACAAGCGCGTGAGTTGGTCTGAGCTCGAGATCCCTCGATGGCGACGCTTTATACGCTCGAGGAATGACGTCACTTGCGCGACGCGGGACTATTGGACGCTGGTCTGCCCCACCGAGGCCTCGAGCAAACCGACGCGCGTTACTTACTGCTATGATGCCCGGACTCTCCCGAGTCGTGCTATAACGCAACCCCGCTACTATGTGCGCCCGCTAGATACCTTCGAACGGTCAAAAGTTTCTCAGTTCGCGGCTCGTGCTCGTCGCGAGCTGACGAATTTAATCTGAGCGAGTAGGACAGATCGGGGTTCGACGATGAAATTGTTTTAGACAAATAATAATTTTTAACATTTTTTTTTATTTTTTATTTATTTTTTTTTGTTTAAATTTGACTATTGATAATTTGAGGATGCGTCGAAGCGAAGCCCTCTGCGCATTGAAGCAAGTCGGTAATGTACGAAGAAAAGGAATGCGAAGTGATCAAAGAAGCGGGACTGTAGTTTCCGGCCGGCGCCGAAAATGGTCCCAAGGATCGTCCGATCGTGTGCTCCTAAATTGGCGAAACTATAGTTTCTGTCATGCTCTGAAAATGGTCCCAAGGATCATGCAATCGTGTGGTACGAAATTGGCGGAACTATAGTTTCCGGCCGGATCTAAAAATGGTCCCAAGGATCCAATCGTGTACTCTAAAATTGGCGAAACTATAGTTTCTATTTTGCTCTAAAAATCGTCTCAAGGATAATCCAAGCGTGTACTCAAAAATTTGCGAAACTATAGTTTCTATCCTACTCCGAAAATAGTCCCAAGAATCATTTAATTATGTGCTTAAAATTTGTCGACACTATCATTTTCATCCTGTCCCGAAAATGGTCCCGACGATCGTTCAATCGTGTGCTCCAAAATTGGCGAAAGATGACAAAACGAGAATAATCTGTTCTACGTCCGACTGTGTGCGTTTCGCAAAATTTGCATCTAGACGCGATTAGACAGACTTTAGTTTCGCGAAATAGCACAATTGGGAGTTCATCATAATGTGCGGTAGCACATTATGACGATATTATACGAGCGGAGAACAGACCGTCTCAGTTTTCTGCGGGCAGGATCTTTATCGTTTTGGCTCTCCGACGGGAGACGCCGACCACCAAGACGATGAAGAGTAAACCATTGTTATTGTCTCGGTCCATTAAATAGACACCCACGAAGCGAGATTAAACCCTAATCGAGTGTCCCGATTAAAGACTCCTTCAGCTCAACTACCGACAGCTTTTGCGCAACGATATTCATCTGACTATAATAATTTTTGGTTACCTTTATTTTACAAACGACCGAGCGAATAAATAATGCACGTATCTGATTCTGGGACAGACATTATTAATTATAATCACGGCTAAATATCTCGAGAACGAACTGGCGAACGTTTCTTCTCATTGAAAGCCCAAGATTCTTGTCATCTCGTCATTCGCCAATCTGTACGTTTGTCATTTGTCATACCGAGCTATTCCAGTCGTCCATGTAACATCGTATGTCGCAGTCAATCCTCATCTCTATATTCGTCACAGTATTTACAATTTTTATAATTTATAATATAAGTAATCTATAATAATAATAATCGAACAGTCACTTTTTGTCTATTTCTTATCGAATCTTCGTTCTCTACGTTCGTCATTTGTCATACCGAGCTATTCCAGTTATAGATGTAATATGGTGTGTCGCAGTCAATCCTCATCTCTATATTCGTTGTAATATAATACGTATTTGTTATGCGCAAACATCCTTAGAGAAACACCACCAAAAGTTTCCTCAAGGGACGATTTACCGGAAATTTAGTATAATAACCAAAAGTTTCCTCAAAAAACGATTTGTTGAAAATTTAGCATAATTACCAAAAGCGTTCTCCAAAAAAGATTTGTTGCAGATTACGTAAAATGGCCAGAAGTTTCCGCAAAGTGCGTTACGGCCTTATCAGAGATTACATAAAATGGCCCGAAGTTTCCGCAAAGTGCGTTATGGTCTTATCAGAGATTACGTGAAATGGCCAAAAGTTTACTCCCAAAGTGTCATAATATCTCTTTATTGTCATTCTTTTTTACGTCTTTATTAAATACCGAATGAAGTGGCCAAAAGTTTCCTCAAAGAGCGTTCCGGTAAAATCAGCAGCGGACCAAAACGGCCAAATTGGCTACACTGTAAAAATAAATTGTAAATTTAATGTACTGGAGCTTCATTACAAATCTTTTGCTGCAAAATTTACAAAAATGTTCATGAAAAATACAAATTTTATTGTAAAATTGCAACACACATGTGTTTGAAATTTCAGAAACGTTTTATGGAAAAAAGCTTCCAATACTGTTCATTAATTTTCAAACAAATTTTTTTTACAGTGTAACATTCTCCGCCGATCACAAAACTGCCGCAGATGCTTTCGCATACATGCGTTTCTTCAGTACACCCAATTCTCTCGCTACTCTTACGTATACTTTATAAGCTTCCCCTCCTTTCATCCTTAAATTTTTTTGTGCGATTATCGTCCCTTTTGGCCTGCGCCTCACGTCGAACCGTACCACGCCGGGCGTAGGAACAGCTGCCGCATGTGAGGAGGAACACGAGGAATAAAAAGAATATCCTCTTTCCCGAGGTTAAGGTAATTCTAGGTAATTTCGTTGAGTATGAGGTACGCGCTCCGTTCCTCTTCTCTTGTGCACTCCGCGATCGTGCATTAGATGCGTGTGCATCGTTTCAGGGCATCAAAGCGGAGTTGCAACAATTCGAATTCACATACGCGGGTAGGCAGTGTACATCGGACGGTTGCGCGGTGCACGCCGGACGGCAACGTCGGGCGAGTATCTCCGCGTCCGTAATATAATTTCGCTAATGAACTAATAATTCCCGAGTGGCACTAACTTAAATTACGTAGCGCGAGCGCATAAGGAACGGGGGAGAGACACGGGTAATGGCCGGACGTGTATGCACATACGTATAGTTGTACTACTTCTCGATAGTATGGCACACCGGACCGCGCAGATACAGAAACGACGGGATACTCCACTGTTACATGGCGGCGGGGCGCACGGAACGCGTATTACGGCTCATTCCCTACCTCCGCCTTTAATCCTCTTTCCTGTCTAATTTGTTTTCTTGCGCCGATCTCCATACGGCAATAAGCGAACGGGCGAGCTGCGCCGCTGCACTGCGCATCGCGAATGAACTTCGTGCTCCGATTAGACTGTTTTTTTTTGTTTTCCGTAAATTTGGGTTGCATTTTTTAGGAAACAATACGGGTTGAAATAGAACGACGGTCGTTGAAGCGTTTATTTATACAACCTTTGGGTAAAATTCGGAAGTAGAAATTGATTGGCCTCGCGAAAACTTCGTGATACGATTAGACCATTTTTTTCCGCAAATTTATCTCGAATTTTGCGGGACACAGAACAGGTTGAAACAGAACGACTGTCGTTGACCCATTCGTTTATTCATATGTAAACTTTTGACAAAATACGGACGCAAAAATAGATTTGCCTCGGAGAAAGAAAAATGAATAATGATGGATCAATATTTTACAAGTCATGCTCGTGTTGCTGAACGGAAGAATGATTTCTTCTGTCCAGTAACGAAATTGAGTCTCATTAATCGTCGCGGAATTTATCTTTTGTCAATGTCCGGCAAAAATAGAAAAACACAAAAAAGTAATGTAAATGTGAAAAATCTATTTCGGAGATGTCCTTGGCAAACAAAGTACGCTGTAATCTGACTTCAGTTGTGTATAGCGATAAAAAAAATATATACATGTATACCTAACAAGTTTCCGAAATTTGTTGTTTATTACCTCGCATAAAATCTAAGCAAAAAATGTAATTATTCTTACATCAATGAAGTTTAGATCGATCGATTAAAGTCGACTCACACGTTTCCAATCTCATGTATCTAACGCGTATCCGTATACCTGCCTCTATCAACCAATAAATATTTTACGGCTTAGAAAAAAAAAAAAAAAAAAAACAAAAAAAAAATTGGCATTTCAAGACTAAGCTATAATTCATAGTTTGGTTACCGGGTACCTCAATTCGCACGTGCCGACTGAATCCCCAGCGGCAAATGATTCATCAGTCGACTGCTTCAGCTACCTACTAATTCACGAATCATGACGAGCCGCCTGACCTTTAAATGCAGGCCCGAAGATCGCACCTGAAGATTACGCAGCCGAAATACGTCAGTTTCATTCAAACAACTAATTCTACGACTCCTCGCCTCAACCACCGACAAAAACACGACTTTTATGAAATTCAGGTAAAAAAAAAATCTGCAAGGTTACCATATTTTGCGTAATTTCTTTCGCAATATATTATCAACAATCTCTCTGGAGCAAACACTATGTAAAAACAAAACAAAAACTTGATGCATTTCGTATTCCCAGAATCAAAAATATGTTTTCCATCGAATCTGTTTTCGTCTCGGTCGTGTTGGTCGTTTATCGGTGACAAATGTCGTAATCCTTGAGCGCAACAAGCTGTGGACCAGCGGTGGAGGATGCGGGAAAGTTTATTGACGAACGGAATAACCGAGCTCGTGATAAATCGCGATAGAGTCTGGACAGTACGCGACTACGACAAACATATTGGTAATCCTCCGAAATTTCCTCAAATTGCACGAACGATTAATGCAGATCTTCCGAGTAGCGGGTTTCTCAGTTTCCACGAAGTTATCCCGGAGAAGAGGGAGACCACCTATATGGGATTTCACCATCGTTCGAAAAATGAGAGTGTCAAACCTGAAGTGATGTACTTTCGGCATGGCGTAACTTCCGGTCAGAAAATGCGATTTTCAAACCGGAAATTACATATTTCCGGTATGACGTCACATCCGGTCGGAAAATTCGATTTTCAATCCTGAAATTACATATTTCCGGTATGACGTCACTTCCGGTCGGAAAATGCGATTTTCAAACCTGAAGTGACGTATTTCAGGTGCGAAGTCAGTTTCGGTCGAAAAATGAGATTTATAAACCTGAACTGACGTATTTCCGGTATGACGTCAGTTCCGGTCGAAAAAATGAGATTTATAAACGGGAAGCGACGTATTTTAGGTATGACGTCACGATTCCAAGATTTTCACACCGAAAGTGACGTTTTCCTTTGTGATGTTATTTTCGGTCGAAAATTGAGTTTTTCAAACCGGAAGTGACTTCACACAGAAAATGTTGAATTTTTCTCTATCAAGCTCATTAGTGCTTGGTTACCTACTCTGGCTTCCTACGTCAGCTGTAGAAGAACCAAAATGACGGTTTGGCCTACAGCAGCCAGTCTGGAGCCAGCGATGCCCGATTTTTCCAGTTACGACAGAAATCCACCTGGGAAAGGATCGATCGACTTTCCGCATTGACGCAACGGGGAATTCCCGGGATTATATCGAATTTATCGAACTTAAAAGACGTCGCTGAATCTCAAGAGAGATACGGATACACTATGTTTGCGGTGTGACGAAGTGATTCCACAGGAAACGGGTACTCAGCTGTGGCTGCCTCAATCTTGTCGCCGTTATCGGTTTCCGATAGAACGGCGCGCGTCACATGATTCATCGGGTCGTGAGCGCAAAGATTGACTTTGCAATTTCTCAGTCGCGACAATCCCAGACGAAGCCGCGCGAAATCGTTTCTGGGGCGCTTCGCGAAGAGATGCCAGAACACCGGCAGATGTATTTACACAAGCCCGCAAGCGTGGCCAACGAGGAAACGCGACGAGGCCCTGGAAATCGGATTATCGGCGTGAAAATATTTCCGACTCCCGCTGTCGTTCGGCCCCCGAAGCTGCTTTACCTCGGATCCATCTGCATCGTCGGATCGTAAACGTTTCGCGAATCTATTCCCAGGTCCACCAGATGCCCACTCACACACGTTCAACCGACGAAAAAAAATTCCCATTTGCACATGCCGAATTGGTGAAAACAACTTTTTATTTCTCGATTAATGATGATGCTCCAGGTTTTCGAGCCGATCGGATATCTGATTTAGGGTAAAAGCGGTCAATACGGACCGGTCTGCCTGTAATTTATTTTTACATGCTAATGGAGGCGAGCAATATTTCCCACTTTTGTCCCAATTTTATTTTACGAGAAATTCTGCGATGTCCTTGTTTTTGGGGCTAAAAATATTTATTCGTGAAACTAATTTTATTCTCGCTCAACGAAATGTATTTTACATGAAAAATTAATTTAAAAATATTGACCCGTTTATAATTGGGTATTGTTATCCGACATTGTTTGCTCGAACGATCGGACGATTAATGAGCGTTGAATAGCCGGGAAAATATTGAATTGGGGCAAATATTCGTTACTTTTGTTCCAATTTGATTTTACGAGAAATTCTGCAATATCCTTGTTTTTGGGACTAAAAATATTTATTCGTGAAACTAATTTTATTCTGGCCCAACGAGATATATTTTACATAAAAAATAAATAAAAAATATTAGTCCGCTTATAGTTGGATATTGTTATCCGACATTGTGTGCCCGAACGATCGTACGATTAATGAGCGTTGAATAGCCGGGAAAAGATTGAATCGCAACATTTTTTTCTATACGTTCGGACACGTGCGTCTGAGGTTGCACGCGCGCCGATGAAAACGCTGAAATCGCAAGATACCCGATGAAAAGTTACAACTACGTAATCGGAGTAGCGCCTCGAAACCGAACAACGCGCCGCGTCGCGTGGTAGAATCGCGAGAGCTAAGCTGAGCTAAGCGCACTGGTGGAGGTGGTAGAAACGGCGCGTGTCTCGAATTCGGAATGCCAGAAATAAGCGACTTGTGTATATGGTCGAGGCACACTAGGCTATATTTTTTTTTTTTTGGCATTTGATGATTATACGATTTTGTTTATAGCGTTCGCTCGCCGAGGCAGAAAGCGAGCGGCGCAGACAGTCGGGCATTCTTTTTGTGGATTATTTTTTTTCGGCGCAATAAACGTAACAGCCCGTCTCGGGTTTGATCGATACTACAGTAGTGACGATTGAATGTCATTTTTTATTTTATTTTCAATATATTTTCGTTACCGGAATCTCGGAAATGCATCATAGTGCATTAGATTGTCAAATAATTTCTCGTCGGCTTTTGTGAGCGAGGCAACGAAAGATTTTATGACTCGGCGCAAAATCCCGCGATTCCGGGTAGAGACAATCTTTTGTTCACATTTACGCACCTATTGCAGTTGACATGTATTAATAGCTCTCCCGCGAAACACTAAATACGTGCACTGGGAGATTTGTCTGTCCGGACGGTCGTTTGGTCAAGCAAGAAAGAAGTAAAACAAACAAAAAAATCCGGAATTCTCACTGACGACAGTAGGATGATGTGTCAAACGAGGAGAATTTTGTACAATCCAATGTTCAGAGAGGAATATTTTTCAGACTGAGTGTCTCGTTAATTCGTTCGTCTACATTAAAAGATTCTTAATTAGAATCCATTCCGGATAAAACAATAATGGGCGCGCTTCATTCTCATCAAAATCCTAGACTTTGTGAATCGTGTGCAAAAATTGTTTTTAATTCGTTCAACATTTAAAAATTCGTAATCAGAACCCATTTCCGATGAACAATAATGTATGCGCTTCGTTCTTTAAAAAATCCTGGACGTTATGAATTGCGTGCAAACTTTTGTTTTTAATTCATTTGTCAACATTAAAAAATTCTTAGTTAAAGTCCATTGCGGGTAAACAATAATGGACGCGTTTTGTTCTCGCGAAAATCCCGGCTTTTGCGAAGCACGTGCAAACTTCTGTTTTTAATTTGTTCGTCAACAATTAAAAAATGCTTAGTTAAAGTCCATTCCGGATAAACAATAATGGACGCGTTTTGTTCTCGCGAAAATCCCGGACTTTGCTAAGCACGTGCAAACTTCTGTTTTTAATTTGTTCGTCAACAATTAAAAAATGCTTAGATAAAGTCCATTCCGGATAAACAATAATGGACGCGTTTTGTTCTCGCGAAAATCCCGGACTTTGCGAAGCACGTGCAAACTTCTGTTTTTAATTTGTTCGTCAACAATTAAAAATCCTTAATTAAAGTCCATTCCGGGTAAACAACAACGGACACGCTTCGTTCTCGTGAAAATCCCCGACTGCATCTATCTCCGAGTGATTAAGCGATATTCCCCGTATACACGGACTCGCATCTCATTGGAATTGCGATTAGGCGCAGCGGCTAGCCTCTCAAAGTGCAAATACAGATACCTGCGGATATTTGTACACGCGATACTTCAAGGATGTCTTGGAAAAAAACATGTTTGTTTATGTTGTATTATGATTGTTTCTGGTGCAATCGAGAATCACAACCGCGAGGACTTCGATCTCACTGCCGGCTTCGGAATCGATTCAATATTCCGCGGCGATGGAATCAATACTATGGTCGTAAAACTCGCGACGGATTGATTAACGATAATAGGAATTGTTTAAGAGCCTTTGAGGCGGAAGTGTTCGTGCAGTCACTTTTTTGCTTCTCGCCCGCACTCTCTTGATTTACAAATCGCACGCAACGAATCGGACCGCTATCGATATCGACTTGATAACATTAGCTCGAGCTCACCGCTCGGATCACCGGAAGCCCGTAAGTGTGGTGAAACCCCACAATTGTCGATGCCGATATCCAAGATGTTTCCGTGAATCCGTAAGCTTATACAGATTATTATCGTCACCTCGGACTTTTTTAAATCATTTTTCCATTTACTTGGCGTCTTCAATCTTTGACGCTAAACAGTAAAAAAAAAAGTTTGTACTTTTTACAACTTATTTTCCACAAACGTCTACAATGTTTTATTTGTTCATTTTCCGGTCGCACAATTCGGCTGTAGTTTTACAAACAAAAGTACAAACTAAAATTGTTAATGACATAGGAAGCAAAAGGACAGATTTGTACATTCCAGCATGAGCAAACGAATTTTTCACTTATTTGACGAAATTATTTTTACGAAACTTCGTATTCCGATTTTACAAAATTATTTTTACGAAATTTCGTATTCCGATTTTACGAAATTATTTTTTATTATGGAGTATTATTCGTTGCAAAATGGCCACTTCCTTTCAATGAAAAATCTCATGCGGTTTTAAATAAAGAAAGTTCTGATAATTTGCTCCGAATGATAAACTTGAAAAATGAACAAAAATGGTTCGATTCCTGTTTTAAATCCACACATCCATCTTTGGCCTAAAAATCCACGCGCCATAACTTTCGATAATTTTAATACAGAAAGTAACAAGAAGCATACTCGACCAACTAATCTACTGAAGTAGCCATTCGGCAGTGCGCCCGCGGCGCTGGTAATAAAGACCAAGGCCTCTAGACAAAACGGGCCAAGTCACGCTCCGGGGCTTTGGGCAACGATCCTATTGTCAAAAGAATGTGCCCCCCCCCCCCCCCTCCAAGCTGAACTAGCCGTTGGGACATTCGTCTCCCGACCTCCTGAATCTACAAATCTTGATGAAGCCCATTTCACCCAACGGCATCTCGCGAGTACGCTACGCAACATTTACGCTACGGCCCTTCAAAAGTAATTTGACGGTGAAATAACCGTCGTTCCAAATAACTGCAATTTTTTTAGCTTTAATGCAATTTTACGCGTTAATACAACATCTATCATTATACGTATTACGTTTTACGTATTATACTTTTAATACGCATGATTCACTCGATTGAAATTCTATTGAAGTTATAATTTTTTTTAATTGTATGCAACATTTTGTAGATTCATTGAAATATTTTTTTTTCTTTTTTTTAATTTGTAACTAAAAAATCAGACCTCTATCGCCCGATTATATCCGCTATGCGTCGACAAAGATAAAAGTGACAGAATAATTATAAAAACCCCCGGAACGTGAAGAAGAGATCTACGACCTCGGATTGTAGGATTAATTGCGAAATCGCAAGATTTTATCCCTCAACTCACAATATTGGATTATCGCATGCCTCGTGTAATGTCACGCGAAGACACACGTGATCGCGGCAGTGGGGTGATCGTTGATTCTGGACAACCGCGATCGGCACCGCATGATTTATAGTGCTGAAAGCCGAGGCTTTGTGTCCCAGGCTTTTTCCAAAGCCGACCGGAGAGAGGGGGATAGAAAAGCTCGGAAAAGCGATGAGCGAATTGGATTTTCCCCTTGTACGGAGAACACGCGACCGGCACGAGTCGGGACTAGACGGAAACGAGAAATCCTTCAACTATTCATTCGACCTTCGTGCTCACGTTGGATGATCGCTTGCGATTCTCTTTGATCCTTTCTCGTGCGAAAGGTAATGAACGATATAATTTCACAGCATCGGCGCAAAAACCGACGTTCCAGTAAATTACTCAGTAAATAACATCTCCAATTGCAGAGTACATTATTTATTATATTTAATTAAATGGGACGAAGTAAACAGATTTTTAGTATTTTTGTACTGGCTGCCATTATTTTTATGGTACAATTGGCAATACGTATTTTTAATTTTCTATCACATATTCGATGTGCTTTAATTTTGATAATAATAGTTGATATCAAAGTATTTGGTATAAAAAGATTGGTAACAATTTACTATATATTTTTCTCCGTTTAACGTCCGTTTTTTGTAAAGAAGCATTTATATAAAAAATACCACCCAATTGTTGCCCGTTCTTGACACTAATTACAAATTTCAGTTTAAAAAAATATTTTTCTACGTCCGGCCACAAGAAAATTTTTCGCCTGTAAGAACTCAATTAAATTAATTTTTTAAATTGACGATTTGACTTGTTCTTGAGATTTTGTAAAGATTTTAAGAAATAATATCATCGACCTTTGAGTGAAATTTATTAAAGTCCGAAATAATTGCCGTAGTTACGTTCAGCGTTTGTTTCCTCGAAGATATCATTCTCGGATCCAGTGTTCGTTAATGATTTAACCGTAATGCGAACCCTCGTATGATAGATCAAGATTCACGGTCACGAAAACAAATCTCAGTCTGTCTGCAAAGTGTGATTACATGTTCACCGGATATTAGACACATTGAGCACCAGGGATCAGAAAATTCCTTCCAATTAGCGAATTCCACGAGAAAATAGTTGATTACGCGCGTTACCGCACACCCGGCTATATCTTGACGTAAAATTATAGTATCAACGTATAGATAAGGCTTTTATCTTACCTGATTGTCACCGCCAATAGTACGATTATGACGCCGACCAGGACCATCGCAATAAGAACACCGCATATCATGTATACGCTGTCGACCGGAGGATCTGCAAGAAAAACAAACACAAAAATCAATATTATTTGTTATCGAAAAAATATCTTTGGCTTGAAATTTAGAAAAATTTGCATTAAAATTAATCATTTCGCTGTAAAACGGCAATGCACGTGTCTATGAAATTTCAGAAAGAGTTTAGTTTCCAAACAAACATTTTTTACAGTGTAGCTGGAAAACATAATTTTACAGTACATCGTAAAAGTTTGAAAGATTTCGATTCCAGCAACTTTTATGACCAGCAGAAGTAAAAAATCTTATTTTTGCGATGACCAATACAATTTTTTTTATATGAATAATAGATGTTCCTAGTCGCGAAGAAGCTTGCATAAAAAACATGGACGATCTGATGTTTTTTGGAACCGACGGTTGGCCCGAAGTGGACGAACAGATTCGAATATCTGGAAAGACAAATATCTCATCGGGGATCGAAGGACTCGATGTAATGGAGAGAGAAAAAGGATAATTGTGATTAGTTCGTCGAAGCCGGCGCGGCGAGGAATGCACTTAGCTGTCCGTAATTGTAACTCGAACGAAACGAGACCAACTACTCCGAGAACTTGAACGTTGCAATTTTATTTTGCGAAGGAAGGAGCAGGACGTCGAGTATTATGCAGCAGGACATGCTCGGCAGGTGAGGAGGGGATTCGAGGTGACTTAATTGTACGCGATTGTAACGTGCGTCTGTCCGAGGTAAAAAGTGCTATCGCCTCGGCCCTCGGCGTCGTCGTTGGGGCCTCATCGCGAAGCGAGTGAATTCTCGAACCGAGAAATCGCTCGGTGCTCGGTTCCTGTTCGACAACCTTGAACAGGCTGGCACTAAACTCGCCGCTCTGAAATGCTCGTAATTCTCCTTCTCGTTATTTTCTTTTTTTTTTCATTTTATTTTTTTCACTTTGTTGTCTCGAGCGTTGAGCGCACCGGAGGCACGTTCGTTGCTCGTGCACAATGCAATCTCGTTGCGGGCTCAACATTACCGGGAAACAATACCAAACTCATCGATGAGTCGATGAGTGGGCAAGCTCGAGAGCCGCAAGCGCCGGTTGTACATCAGGTAATCTCGCAAGGAACACGTGCACGTTCCGTGAAAGACTGGGATAGACTGAGATAGTGATTACAGGATGGTCGGAACGGCGAATGATCGGCCGATGGTCGGTCAGTGATGAGAAAGCGGTTTTAGATGTTTTTAATCATAATTTTTATAACTCAAACGGCCGGAAGAATTTATTATGTTTTCATTTATTGATGGTTCTTTATATGTTTGTTTCTTTCTTTTTATATACTTTTTTACCACGCAACTTAATGTTGGTCTTTGGTGGATTACAAAGAAAAACTCCCTCTTTCTATTACTCATTTCTATTGATACCTATTCATAAATCGCTCGTATTGGGGGGACCGGTGCAAAACGGGACAGTGACGGCAAAATTCAATTTTCCAATAATTTTTGAATGCACCGTTTTGACCCAACGATAAATTCAGATTTTCAAACTCATTTTGACCCACGTAGTATCATCGCCACCATTCCAAAGTTATTGGAGAATTGCGTTTTGTCTCATTATCCCGTTTTGCCCCGGTGTGCCATTTTGCCCCGCTCACCGCTAAGCCATTTAAAATTTAAAAAACTTGCTAATCGTTGTTAATTTCGCGAACCAGCTCCCCTATAATAATTTTTTTTATATTATAATGGTTGTACTAAATCATTTTTTTCAGCAAGCAGAGTAATAGCCCGCAGTCGATACGTATACATATATTCGCATATATCATTATGTAGGCTCTGTGACCACTTTCCTTCCTCGCCTCGAACCCCTTTTAGTGTCTTAACATTGGAGTCGTGATTCAGGCGTCCGTGTCCTACATAGAGGAATATCGCTTGCCGCTTACTTGCGGTTGCCATATCGAAGCCTCAGCCAAAGTGAACGTCTTGCGCTTCACTCTAAGAAAGTTACGTATCTCCATGTTGCTGGAGTTCGCGAGGTGAGAAAGGAGCGAGACGAAAGGAGTATATGTGTATAAAAAAAAAAATTTAAAAATTAAAAAACAGCGTCTCGCGAATACCGAGGGCGTAGTGATAGAGTGAGAAAGATCCTTCAGAATTTGCAGTCGCCAAAGTGAAATGTCAGACGCCTCGGATTTCTCACAGGACTTCGTCGGCTTTGAAAATCCGTGTCAGAGGTTTGACGAGCCGCTTCGACGGGAATAACTTAAATTAATTTTTTTATCGTATTTTTTTCGTGGTAATTCCGGATCGAAGATCGCGAGAACGTTGATAAAACAGGCTTGTAAAATTGCGAACTCGAAGGTTTCCCTCGCATCCAGGAAGTCCCAATACCATCGACCCCCGGTTAGGAGGAAGGCAGATATGTCTGAGAGAGATGAGGAGAAAAGACATAAGTGCTTGTAATTCGAGGCCCCTCAGGAGTTATCGCGTTACCGCAGCTCGCTACTATCAAACCGGCAAAGTTTCATCCGGGTAGAAAATTAAGCGAACACCTCGAAGCCGAGCATATTGAAGAGGCTTCGCCGAGCAAGCGGCGAATCCTCGTGAACGTAGAAAGTGACTTCTGTCTCTCGCCGACCAAGTTTCGCGGGTTCCCGAGTTCACGACTCGCCGGATGGAGATGGAACTAAAATAGTGTAATTTCGGAGTAATTTTCACCTAGCAATAAATATACGGTGATCCCGGAAGGTTTTTTACACTCTTTGCCGCGGTACACACAGAAATATTATTTATTTTTCGGACGCTCCGCAAATAAATATTTATTCGATAAAAATAAATATTTACTTAAACTGAAAAAGTATTTATTTAAAACGAATAAATTATTTTTCTGGGTATAATTGGCCGAGCCGAGCAAGATAACAAAGCTATTTTTAATTTAATTTATTTTAATTGTTATTCGTAAATATTGTTTATAAATTATAAATTTTTATAGCTCCACCAATCAGAACGAACTGTGTAGCCGCGCTGAGAGGCTCGAGATGGAAATACCAATCGTCGCTGTAGAAAACCTGTAGAGATGCTAATACGTCTGAAACGGTGCAATGGCCTCACACACATCAGGAGGACCGTGTGTCCCGGACATTTCTGCGAGCTGGCCACACCGACTGATTTTACTTAGTCCAGACGTCTCTTTTTTTTCTTTTTTTTTTAATTTCTTTTTTCACTTTTGCGTGAAACAGCGACGCACGAACGGTCGAAAGCCGCGCGCTATTTCGTCGCTAATTATACCGGACGCCCGTCACGCCACGACTCTATATGATTTGATTGCTTCCTCGGAGGTGAAATTTTGGAAGCGTTAAACTTTAACAGATTCCGAGTTATAACGAGATTAAAATTGTTTCAACGTAATTAAATCTGAATAATGTTATATTATTGCTTCCTTAAATTAAAGTCATTTAACATAATACATTTATGACTTCATATTTTTTTGTAACCCGACGATATTTTTTTTCATTTTTTTCCGATAATCTGGAGCTTTAGAACACATGCCTTTTTGTACAAAATTGAACAACGGATTAAGCCGTATTCCGCCGTTAGTTTTCATCGGACCAGGTGGGAGCCGGTTCGAGCCATCGACCGGTAGTGCGCTGATAACGCTGCGACCAATAAATTGTGTAACCGCGAAAGCTAGTAACGAGGGACGAGTTAAAAAATAAATAAAGTGTGAGAGATTAAACGGGGTTGCCATAACGACGGATAAACGGGTATTGCCACAACCGTCCAGCAACTTCCCGTTCCAAGCGATATTTCAGTTGGAAAATCGACGCACAAAGTGCACTCAGATTTTATGCTCGCACGATGTACGAGTGCAATCAATCAGAGAGTGTACGGCAAGAGTGTTGAGATAAAAATCTGAAGACGCGAGGAGAATAACCGGAATTAACGACGATGAGGGCAAAGTCGATTCCATTCATCATGCCTTGGATTATTAGCGAACCGGGACGATTTATGATGATAAATTTCCGACCGCGAATTACTTTGCGCTGGAAGAGATAAGAGGCAAATTCTTATTTCTTACAACGGCGGATGATACTTATCGAATATCCGGAGATCTCAGATATACGGGATTGGACTCGGTTCGTCGTACAGACATTGACGACTCAGGCAAGCGACCAACTCGCCGGTTGGTTCGTTGTCGCTAATCGGTGTTAACCATGCACTACTCATCTATTTAGGTGGTTTCGAAAAAATCTATGGCATAACCGTCGTATTTATAATATTTATTTTCACGAGATTTCACATCATATTTAAAAATTAAAAAATTTTATCTTAATATAAAACAAAATGCCATCTATATAAGACCTTATATTCTGTAAAAGGGCAGTGCCCGTCAATAAATAAATATTTCGGTTTCGTGATATTTCTGATATTTCGTATCATACATTATCGTACATTTCGTATCATAATTTGTTAATTAATTATCTAGGTATCTTCTTTTTATGTAAACGTGCTTTACAAAATCTAGACAAACTCGAATACAAATTTTAAGTTCCTGATGCAAGACTCATATCAACTCTTTGAGGAATTATCCGGGATCAGTCATATTGACACAATTTCATTTTTTGCCAGGTTTTCCTTATTGATCGGGAAACTCCCTTACGTGAGAAAGCTGTCTAAAGAGTTTCCTCGCGATTGTCAGAAGTTAATTTACACGGAAATATTCAATTCTCGGTTTTCATTGATCTCTGACTCCAGATGAATCTATCCAGCGACCAGATAAATCTATTCACAGTTGCAACCGATGTAGAATAAACAAAAAATTTCACGGAAGAGAGTCGGCAAATTTTATTGCGTTCTCCGATGCATGGACAAGAATTACGAGCTCACGGAAGATCGAGAAAAGCAGACGCGCAGAATCGTGTGAATTCGGCTGCACGGTGAAATTTACACGGCGAAACGGAGCGTTCCTGGAATCCGATGTAAGTCCGACTCGTCAACTAGAAACCCACGTAGCGCACACGCATGGCAGCTGCAGCTCAAGAAATTGCGAAATCTTTGGGAAGAACCTGGCGAAACTATGCAAAATTCGACCATTCAATATTCACGAAGATGCGAATCTTCCCGAGAATTTGAGTAAATCCGTCGGTAAAGATTCCCCGGAGTTGGAAGCTTCTCCGAAACTCTTGACGCGCGTGTTCATTATCTTCGCTCGATGATTGAGATAACCAGGCACGATTCCCAAACTCTGATATAGTATGTATTATTATTCGGCTTCAGTGTATACCCGCAGCTATTATCGGCTGGCTTTCCCGATAATTTCGATTTGATCAAGAATCTTGGTAATTCTGTGCACATTCCGAGCGTGGTGATCAATCGGGTTGATTCCTTTCACCTCTACATGTGATTAATCCATGGATTAAGTTTTAGGAATCGAATTAATATCAAACCTTGGAGTAACCGAATTGCGAGATCTCCGTTGGAGAGATATCGAAAAGTCGTGAGATTAGATCGAAGCGTATATGTAACCTTCTGCATTGTGGCTTCATTTCACAGGTGAAGCTACCTTCCAGCTTGATCTTCAATCTGCCCAGACGCTCTGTTAACTTGAGCAGATAACAACTTCCAATTTTCTTGGAAGTTGTAACGTTAAATTTGATGACGCTTGGGCCAATTATGGTTTGCCCAAGCGTCAGCTCTTCCGTTAACTTCTCTGAATTAGCTAACACCTCTTAATACTCTTTTCGGCAAAACCAGTGAACATCAATAGCGCTGCCGAATCCATACTAGTCCACTTATAGCTATACACAAAGTTTTGTGAAGGATTAGAAAATATGAGAAGACGGCAAGGCAAGAGATTGATCAACTCGAACACATCAGAGAAGTGTATAGGATTGTTGGGATAGCTTTCACCTCCGAATAGGCATCGTAAAATTGGGAGCAATGGTCTGACGCTTCCAAGTTCAGATTTTCCTCACTTGAAGCGCTTATATAAAAATTCGAATTCCGTTTTAGTTGCAAATGGCAAATCGGGAGATTGACGAACTCGAATGCATCAGAGAAGAGCATAAGATTGTTGGGATCGCTTTCACCTCTGGATAGGCATCGTAAAGTTGGGAGCAATGGTCTACCGCTTCCAAGTCCACATTTTCCTCACTTGAAGCCTTTATATAAAAGTTCAACTTTAATTTTGGTCGAAGAGGGCAAGGTCTGCCTTGCCGTCGAAATTGATCAACTTGAATGCATCAGAGAAGAGCATAAGATTGTTCAGATTGCTTTCACCTCCGGATAGGCATCGTAAGTTCAGATTTTCGTCACTTGACGCCCTTATAGGAAAATTCTAATTCCGTTTCAGTTGCGAACGGCAAATCGGGAGATTGATCAACTCGAACGCATTAGAGAAGCGTACAGGATCGTTCGTGGCCGTTTCCTCGCTGGCGAAACTCCTCCACGAGGAATTAACGAGGTCGCTTGACGATCTCGGCCACGATTAAAGTAGGGTCAACTGCACGGACACGCGTTCGTGACGTATCATACACAGCACAACGGAGCGAATCAACCGACCGAGCGACATTGCAGGGCGACGTCACTGCGAGATGTGCGCGCCGGACATCTCAATCTTTCGAAACAAAGAAACTGATGATAGGAAAGATGATATACGCACTACGCACGACCTGTATTAACGATGTTCTCGCGTACACATAAATTGGTGCAACGTGAGCTCCTTATCTCCGCGGCAAGTCGCAAAAACGATGATGAGGAACAAACAGTCTTTTAATCGGCTGGGACGATGGAGAGGAGTTGCGTAGGTGGAGAACGATCAGCCGAAACGATGTCGTGCAGTTTACCAGTTGACCGGCTTAAGTGACCCTTTGATTTCGATTGTACGTGCATATCGGTAAACTAATATCGTATGATCGGCAAATAAATAATCGTACGACGTTGAACTTGTAACTTCTTGATCGATGTCGATACACATATGGAATTTCATAGTTGGAATGACTTTTCAGTGAGCCGGTTAATTTTTTTTACATGTCTTTATTAGGCTTTTTTTACAGGCTTTAGGTTTAAGATTCGGGTTTGATTGTCCCGGTGAGAAAATCCTCCGCGGAACGAGCGTGCGGTATTCCGGTTCATTTTAATTCCAAATCAGGAGATTCTACTCAAAAGTTACTAAAGAAATGGCAATGTTCTATTATTTGATGGGTCTTTAGTAACACTTTTGATTACCTTCAATTAGTGTAATTAGCATTGATTGGAATTATGTAATCGTGTCAAAGGTTAAGTATGCTTCTGCCAGATCCAAACGAAAAGATTGAATTCCCAAAGAACTGCAGGAATCTCCGTTGACAATTAATAAATTATCTTCAACTTTCGAAAACGCTGATTCAGCGGGTCTTTTGCGCGTCAACGTTACTGAGCGTTGTTTATCATTTATTATTATTCCGCGGATGTCAGAATCAGCGGGGGGCGCATACGCAACTCGCAATAGGCGTTATCTCTCGTCCGCAATGTCACTGACAGTAGGACATCTGTTGAAAAAGACGCAATAAATGGAGGGGATAAATGAGCGCAACCACTGCGATATCTCGTCAGCTAGTTACGAAACGGCGACGGGCGATCCAGCGAGGTGCGCGCACTTTATAATTGATTAGCAAAGTCCAATGACAACATCGATAGTCCATTACACGGTTGAGGTCTCCGTTCAGGGAATTAGTGCCCAAATTATTTTACAAGAATACTTATGGGAAAAAAAAATTGCGAAAAATGTGGTAATGCAGATTTGAGAAGCTTTCGTAAAAGTTGTGTCAGTTGTGTAAGAAACTTTTTGTGATCTTTTTTTTCTTTCAAGGAATAACAAAGTCATTAATTTGTAACTCGGTCAATGGTTGCATTAGTGAATGATAATGAACTGGATGGCCTCTGACCTGGGCCAGATTGTCCTGCCGGCCGCGGAAGAGGGGAGATTACTCATACTCTTCCATGCGGCGAATGAAAAATAGAAGGGTAGAGGCAGCACAATGGTAGACGATTTATCGACCGTCGATGAGTAAGTTCAACGTCCCGGTTATCACAGACAATCAATTCCGTCTTCCGCGCAAATGTATCTCACGATTCGCTCGGCGTTCGCGTCGCGGAAGTTTAGCCTGATTCTTCGCCGGGTGAAACGAACTCGAATACCCCTTTCGATCGACAACTGCGCACAATGATCTTTGCGTGGAATTCGCTTAATGAATTATTCTCGCCTAATTTATTTACTCGATAGTCTGGAATTCAGTCGGAAGAGAACTGTACAAGAGTTACAGCTTTGTACTTGTTATCGCGACGGACTGAAGTACATAACTATGGAAGAAAATAAGCGAAAATACGCATTTTCCAAGCTGCTCCATACGTGACCTAACTGCAATGAAAATATTTATTCAATTGCTTCCTCACAGAGGAAGCTATGTTTTTTTTTGTAACAGATGCAGAATTCCGAATGCGGGATTTTCTATTACACAAAAATTATGATTAAAATGTACATTTTTGAGTTTTACTTCTGAGATATTCTTGAGTGAGAAAAAGGGTTAACGAGCAATCTCGCCAAATGTGCTTTAAGAGTTACAGCTTTGTACTTGTTATCGCGACGGACTGAAGTACACATGACTATGTAAGAACATAAGCGAAAATACGCATTTTCCATGCTGCTCCATACGTGACCGAACTGCAATGAAAATATTTATTCAATATTTTTTTCTAACGGATGCAGAATTTCGAATGTGGGATTTTCTTTTTACAAAAAAATTATGGTTACAATTTATATTTTTGAGTTTGAGTTCTAAGATATTCTTGAGCGAGAGAAAGGGTTAAGGAGCGATCTCGCCAAATGTGCTTTATACTATCAAGAGAAGCACTCGTCCGGAAAGGAACACCTGCCTACCGGTTCGCACTAGGTATATACGTGTGCGAAGCCCGCAGACTGCTGTTGCTGCATTGGGCCTATAGAAATTTCAGGCTGCCGACCTGGACCTAGGAGAATCTCAAACGCGTAACCGATCTTTATAATCGATCCGCACTCAATCTGCTAACGAACGTCTCGGCCATACAAAATTCCATTGGGTTTCACGACTATCGCACCTGGCGATACTTTTATTATTTTTATTATTAATAATAATAATAACAATAAATAATAATATTTGTACAACAGTTTGTTTACCGGCCCGACATAAAATCTCAAGCTTTTATTACAATTTACGTCAATATTGTGATTATGATGATCATTATAATTTGGCGACAGGAGGTTCATTATATTCGGCGGTTGTCGCAGCTGTCGACATTGGAAACGCTTTGATTTAACTGCCCTATGACGTCCATAGATTAAATATATATATATATATTTCACAGGCCTCACAAATAATGGAGGACAGTCTGGTAGCATGGAATTACCACGCAGTCGGCAAGGGTCTATTTTTACGATGACTTTGGCCGAAGGTCAACCCGGACCTAGGCGAAGGACAAGGCTTTGACCCCGCGACGGGATCCAGATCAAGCCGAGGAGACAGCCAAACCCGAAAAAACTACCACGAATTCACTGAATTTGGAGTCAGGAAATCCTAAGAAATCGCGATAAATCTTGTATCATGTGTTCCTTTAATTCTTCCGTTTTTGTCGCTGGTCACATTCGAGATGAGTTCCAAATACATTTGAGACACATACGTTATTTTACCCACTTTTTGTCCCAAATTTTATCTTTTCTTCCGACGACTTTATCGAAAAACCGTAATCAGTTCGCTAAAAAAAATCACGCCTCCTCCTGTGGCCATGCAAAAAAAAGATCGTTTTTTTGTGTCTGGGCTGATGAAGGTTAAGTTTAGATTTCAGGCTTTACCCCGAAGACGAGTTCGTCGGCCTGCTTTTTTCTGTTTTATTTCTTCTTTTTTTTTAGCGAATCTCTCGCCTTTAGTCTAGTCTCGTTCCGATCGGTGTTGGGGGCTCAGCGAGACACTCGAATTTCACCGAGCGAATATAAAAAAACGAATTGAGAAAGAGGTTCCTTGTGTCGTCGCGGCTTTTGCCTCTCGTTCGGCTCTTCTTGGGTCGGTCCGGAACTCGTTGGACCCGCATAGACGAGAAGGCTGCTCTGTTCGTTTATTTCCGTGCGTGTAAGAGACCAGCGATTCGGAGCGTTGCGGACGCGGCCAACAGGAAAGACAGAACCATGGAACGAAGGAACGACGAGGAACGGCAACCGCATTGGCCTCTTCAAACCAGCGCCTCCTCGATAGACCATCCCATTCCGATAGAAAGAATCTATTTTAAATCTTGGGCATATCGGCGAACCGAAGTAACGAAGAGTCGCGCTAGCAACAGCGGTGGAAACAGCGAGTGTCGATTCACTCCTCCATACATCACGGAGCCAAGATGTAGTTTTCGTGACTCAATGATAACAAGCTGTGCGGCCGCCCAGGCCGCACGTACCGTAAATATTTTTCCTCTCCTCGCCTCGTGTACGTCAGGGTTTTTTTTTGTTTGTTTTATTTTATCCTCGTACTATCGATCAATCCCCTCTAAGCCGCGGGTTTTTCTCGAAGGCTGCTGCGGGCGTCCAAGATCGGCATCCGAGAGCCATGAACGGAACTACGTTTTACAACGGACTCCGCGTGAAGTCCCCGATTATTCCGACGTTCATTATCTCTCGGTCATCAAGGTCCGCGATTGCACATTAACCGCTATCTCAACCAAGTCAAGTTTGCATATATTCCCTTGTTGAACCAGCCTTCGTGGCCAATCAGGAACATACGTCTTCACGAAGGTCACGTGACCCGACGGTAGTTGGACGTACCTGACAACACCAGGGTTCATTTTTTGGGATCAATTAAAGAAAAGGACAATTTCCTAACTCGTTTCTCGGGTACCGCGGCTGTGCCACATGTAACATCAATAGTTACTATGAGAAAAAAAACCATCAAACTGAAATAACGATCATGGGACTTTGGTATCAATGATCTCAATCGGATCGAAATCAACCATCGTCATTACAGTTGCTATGGTGGAACGCCCTTCTGTCGGATTTATACTCGGCTGCTACGTTACGTTACCTTAATGCAGCATCAAATAAACTATTTTTGTTGTGGCTGAAATTGTCAATACTGCCCGTACCATAATTAATTGATTCACTAAGTAATCGGGGTGGTCCATATTCACCACATAATCAGGATGATCGACATTGCCCATACAATGGGGTTGGCCCACATTAACCGCATAATCTGGGTGGCCCATTTTCACCACATAATCGGGGTGGTCCAGTTTCACCACATAATGGGGGTGGTCCATTTTAACCACGTAATTGGGGTGGTCCATATTTACCACATAATCAGGGTGGTTCATATTCACCACATAATCGGGGTGGTTCATATTCACCACATAATCGGGGTGTTCCATATTTGCCCTAAATGTAATCAATAGGCTTATTCGTAACAACGTGGCTTATCTGGTGCGTCAGTATTATTCTTTGTTTCTACCGCGGCATTGAAGTTACCTGAGCCCTCAATGCCCGTTTAGGTGGAAGCTAAAAGGTATACGAAGCTGATTGGCGTATGACGTCACTGATGGTTGAAAAACTATTGACGGCCTCGTGGCATGACACGTTTCAGGCAACCGAGCTTCTTCCAAGGGAAGAAAACGTCACTAAGGAGTGACGTCACATAAGAAACCCCTGTGACGTCACGGATTTGTGGATGTCGCACCGTGCGGCACGAGGACGGGGTGGTCGATAAAGCGATAAAACAACGGGGCGGCCGCCTCTGCAGATGTCGAGTTAAAGAAGGGGATGGTTTTATTGGAAATTTATTAGATGCGAAGAGAGGAAAACTGATCGGGTCCGCTTCACTGGAAACGCTTTGCGGACTCATGGCAGTGACCTGAATATAATTCTTCAATATTTTATGAAGGATTATATGATAGAAATTCCCCAGGTGACGTTAATCGTTAATGGGCGAGTGACGCGATTAAGTGGCCTGTTCCGGCCGTAAGGGTTTTCTAGTCTCTCGAGGCACGCTGGAAGGGCGATTGAGATTATCGGTCTTTCGACGTACGTTTCGAAGGTTCAATGGCGGCGAAAGAAATACGTCATCGTAAAGAGGCCTGAGAGAAGGCCAAAGCGTGTATCAATGATACGACGTCACAAGACGAGACCATGACTGAGTTCGGCATTGTTAAAAAGGTGTTGGCAAGACTACTTTGCACATTGTTCCTGTGAAGTGATCAATGTTGTGGTCTGTTTTGTTCCTGAAGCAAGTTTTTTCAGTCAGAATTCGGTTAATCGCAAGAGAAAATTGTTGATCCGACAAGATTTTAGACAAATTCTTTCAGTCAATAGATTTCCGTGCGCATTTTTTCATGTGAGGGTGAACAATGTTTAATCTGCAGTAGAATAGCAGTCGTTCTTGAAGCTCACCAGTTAAGGAGGGAGTCTCGCTGTGCGCTGACTTCGCATAAGTTCGACAACAATAAGAGAAAATTGTAAGTACTTCTTGATGGTGTAACATTCTGAAAAAAATCGTGTATACTAAAGGTACTGAGAAGATTAATTTTGCATAATAATAATTGCAAAATGTTATTAACAAATTCATCAAAAAATTAATTGG